>CM052351.1:23207425-23295057 GCA_028551395.1 Casuarina glauca | reverse complement strand
AGGGATATTTGGATTAGAATAGGTGAAGAAGGGCAATATTGTAATTACCCTTCTCAGGTCATTTTAAGAGTGAGGAGCAGGAGAGAGAGAGGTGAGTTTTGAGCGTGAGATTGCAGGAGAGAGAGTGAGACCGCACAGCAGCGGGCTGCTGCTGTGCGGGTACTGTAGCAATCCGGCCAGCTCCCCGGTGAGCTTATTTTGTACTCCAGATGTTCCTAATGAGAAGGAGAAGGGGCCGTACAACGGTGACAGTGGACGTAGGCATGCTTTGGCCGAACCACTCAAAAATATGGTGTCCTCTTTGTGTGTGTGTGCCTTGATCTCTTATTTCCGCATAAAATCGTGCGATGATGGTTCTTGTTGGTGTGCTTGCTTGAATCCTAGCTCCCAGAGCTTTTAACAAGAACCTAACAAGTGGTATCGGAGCCCTGGTTGATGGGTTTCGGAGCTAGAAGCATTGCACGGGTTGAAGTGGAGCTTCGGTTTTGAAGCTTGAAGAATCGCACGATTTTGAGCTAGATCGAGCAAGATCGAGCTAGATTGGCACTTATAAAGAGGTAAACGACTTCTCCTTGGTGTTTTCTTGAAGATTTGGCCTTAGATCGAAGGTTTTTCGAGGTGTTCTTGAGTGGGTTTGGAGGAAACCCATCTCGGACTTATTTTAGCTCGAAACGGCGGAAAGAAGCTGTTTTTGGAGAAACGGAGGCCAGATCGGGAATCAGGAAGTCGAGATCTACAAATCTGGAGATTTTCATCAAAAATGGTGGAAGTAGGTCGCCGGACGGCCGCCGTGGGCGGCGGATTCGGCGCCGGCAGCGCCGGCGCCGGCGAACTGCAGACCGGCTCGTACAACCCGGTTCGGGACCCGAATAGGAGGCGCGGATCCGGGTCTGGAGCGGACCGGATCGGGTGTGCGCGGGCGCAGGTGATCCCGTGTGGAACGGATCGGGTGTGCGCGGGCGCAGGTGATCCCGTGTGGAACGGATCGGGCGCGTGTACCACACGCGCGTCGCAGCGGATCGATGAGATCGGACAGGCGCGTGCACTACACGCGCGGGCGAGCTGCGGGTCGGAGACGATCCACGGATCCGGGTATGGATCGGGTATGGTCAACCGGGTCGAGTCCAAGTCAACGGGTCGGGAGGATCCGGTATGGGCTCGGGTTATGGATCTGGATCGGGTCGGAGGATCCAAATTATGGGCCGGGTTGAGCCCAAATTGCACAGGCCGAGAAATTGGGCCGGTTGGGCCCAAGCCCATTGGAGACGGGCTTCATCAAGCGGGCCAGGAAAACGGGCCGGGTACAGGCCCAAGTCCGCTGGGTCGGGCCTAGAGTCGGGCCGAGATGCAAAACGGGTCGGGTGTGACCCGAATTACGTACTCGTCGGATCATGGATGAACGGCGGAGAAGACTTTGGTGGATCTGCGGCGATCGACGGCGACTGGGAGAAAAGTAATGGTGGCCAAGTGATCTGTGGAAGATTGCGGTTCCATCCCTGGTGTCGGATCGGTGAACGGCGGCGGCGTGTGGCCGGAAACGCCGGGTCGGGTTGCGGAAGTCGCGGATGGCGGCGAAACTCCGGCAACCGGCGGCAGATCGGAAAATCCAAGGTGTGCGGATGATAAGTTGGCCCAGCAGAAGACGATTGGCGGCGAAGATCTGCCGAAAAAGCGGCCGAAAACGGCGGAATCAGCGCCGGGTCGCTGCGGGTACAACCCGCGGGTACAGTGTCGGGCGCGTGAGATGCACGCGCGCGACTGCGCTGGGCGCGTGACGTACACGCGCGTGAGGCGCGTGAAGCCCACGCGCGGAGAGAGAATTTGGCGCGTGAACCCCACGCGCGGGCCAGAAAATTCTAAGGTATTTTTAGCCAATCTTGGACAGAATTTTGAGCAGTGTTTAATGGTATAATTGGATCATGATTCCGAAGTTTGTAGAGGTTCAAAAATGCAATTTTTTTGGAGAACCCATGTTTGAATGTGGCTAGGTTCTGATTTGTTTTGGCATTGAGGGGTTGATTTAATAGGCCATCAAGGATGACAAAGATGGAGTTTAGAGCATGATATTGCTTGGTGCCTTTGTCTTGATTTTTTCAATGCAAATTATGGTCACATGATTAAGAATGTCTTTGCTGGTTTATTAGTGGACTTCTTTGAATTGGATTGCTCTGGTTTATGATATACTCTGCTGGATATATGGGATCTACTGGTCATGGATTTGGTCAGGGGATGGTTCCAAAGGTGAAGGTCAATTTTTCAGGGGGTTGAGACTACGCTCCTGAATGGGGATGTAAGAGGTGTTCTTCGTCCATTGCCTTCAATGTTGTCTTATGACAAGAGCGGAGATGATATTGTCTGTTTATTTTGCGGTTCTTTAGGAACTTATTGGCTATGGGATTAGCTATAAGATTCCAAGGTGGAGGCTGATATAGGATTTGAGGGGGAGAGAGCTCTTCATCCGGAGCTTCCGAATACATTGTCGGTTGGACAATGGCGGGCAAAATCAGACAAGGATTATGCGAGATCAGAGGCAGCAAGTAGAAGAAGAAAATCTCTAGTGTTGATTTCACGCTATCGAGATTTGGAGATAGCAAGACATTGAGGAATCATTGATGGACTCAGGATTAGAGTCATTTTCTCAGAGAATGTTGGATTCTCTTGGAGAGGTTACACTGCATATGTGAAAAAGGTAGAAATTTGTTTTTCACTGGTTTGGATTTCACATGATTGGATTGGTTGGTTGACTTGAGCTGATTGAGACTCAAGGGATTCAGGGTGTGCTAGACCCCAAGGCCTTGATAAGGCTGGACATTGCCCATGGAGCAGACATGAGTCGTAGGAGCATACATGAGTTAGGATATAATTCTTTGCAGTGAGATATGGACACGGGTGATAACCTTATGGTGGTTGGTGTACTACCGGTTGCTTCGCAGTTGGCTTATTGACTTGATTAGCGGCATTAGCTATCGTCGGAGTGGTGTTATCCACGGAAGCCCAGAGATATAGCTGTGTTGGCAAGGGTTAAAGTGTTCATGAGATCATAAAGTTTTCCAATGGAGCAAGATTAGAAATTCTAATGGACCGTTTAAGGATGATGCACTTTTCAGCAAGGATGCCCTTCATTAGTGATGGAGGAAGAGCTTGAGAAGCTGAGGGGGAGACGTCTCCCGATGTAGCTGATGTGCTTATCAGGATGGTGGATCGATGTTGAAAGCATGCTCAACAGTTGGATGGCTCAAAGATTATGTATGCGGCATTTTCACCTATTGTGCAGGGATGTTGCACTAATTATTTCAAATTAGGGGGAGAATTGTTAGGAATTTGTAATATTTAGTGAAGGTGAAATGACCTTCCTAACCCCAGGGATATTTGGATTAGAATAGGTGAAGAAGGGCAATATTGTAATTACCCTTCTCAGGTCATTTTAAGAGTGAGGAGCAGGAGAGAGAGAGGTGAGTTTTGAGCGTGAGATTGCAGGAGAGAGAGTGAGACCGCACAGCAGCGGGCTGCTGCTGTGCGGGTACTGTAGCAATCCGGCCAGCTCCCCGGTGAGCTTATTTTGTACTCCAGATGTTCCTAATGAGAAGGAGAAGGGGCCGTACAACGGTGACAGTGGACGTAGGCATGCTTTGGCCGAACCACTCAAAAATATGGTGTCCTCTTTGTGTGTGTGTGCCTTGATCTCTTATTTCCGCATAAAATCGTGCGATGATGGTTCTTGTTGGTGTGCTTGCTTGAATCCTAGCTCCCAGAGCTTTTAACAAGAACCTAACACACACATCACAAAAGGAAAATTCTCGGAAGCATGTGGCCATCTGTTTTCCCAGCAAGCTTCTTCTTGTCCTTCAAAACAAGTAAAAAAATGCCTCGGTAGTTTCGCCAAGGTCATTAGCTTTCACTTCAATCTAAGTAAGGATAAGTAATACAATCACCGTGGCCATGAATCTCTTAGTATGTTTTGTAGTCATTGATTTTCTCTTCCTTCATAAACTTTTTGTGTTTGAATTTATTTTATGCTGGGCTTAAACTCCTACATAGACACACTTTCTCTAAATATAGTAAAGATCTATGAACTATTTTATTTTGAAGATAATACTGGTCGAATAAATATTACTCAACGGTTCCTATCTATGTGATCATGAGGTTTCAGAGTTATGTGACTTTTGCTCTAAGTGATGTCTTTTTGGCTAAGTTAAAAGGCTTCCAACTTGTTTCCACCAAGACTCTTAAAGCCATTCAAAACATGGTTGTCATTAGATGTTGCTAATTTACTATTTCTAATAAGTTGTGATTGTTTATAAATTAATTAAATGAGTATTTTAACTGTGAATTCTTAAATCTATTATTTTTACTAAGCATTTGTTGTTTACAAAATAATTTTCTTTCCCTTAAGATGTTCATTTAGAAGTTTAATGTAGATTATAATTTAGCTTTAAACCCTTATATTTTCAATTGAATTGAATGATTAGGAACATTTTCTCCAAAAATATAATTTATAATCTATGACTTCTCCTATAAAGTTTAGTTTGATTAAATTAATGTTACTTAATAATTATGACTTATGGAGATTTTTTAGCTTCATACTTAGTGACTTTACTTTAAATTGTGTCATTTGACCATAGGGAAAAGATTTCAAATTATTTGTTAATTAAGGTTTGGTTGTTTAGAGAGCATCAACTACATGACTAGGAGATTTAATTTCAAACCAACAACTATAATGGATGATGAAATAATTTCAAAACTAGAAAGGGTTAGTTTTTTAGAAAACCTCTCTCTTCCCCCCCCCCCCCCCCCCCCCCCCCCCCCCCCACCACCAACCACCCAAAACCCCCCACTTTAAGTCATGCTAATCTACACCAATCAAATGGAAAAGCTAAATTTGATGCCTCTTCTTCTTACAACTTATTTGACACGTTAGAAAAAATTGGGAATGCATCTCTTTGCATTCTTGCTCAAATCTTTTTTACTTCGGGCATTTTTATATGATCACCAATGTTTCTCCTGTTCATGTAGTAGCTTTTAGATTGTCTTTTATAATAAATCTTTCTTGGCACATTTTTATGCGTTATATGGTTTCTTATTCGTTTTCTATCATAAATGACTCTATCAAAGATTTTAATGCATTTATATTTGTAGGAGAAGTAATTTGACTCCTTAAGTTTTATGTTATGGTCGAAGGAGTTTTAGGCTTTGAAATTGGAACCTTTTCGTCTAAAAAAAGATTTTTATTTTGGTTTAAGCTTATTATAATGTAATGGACACCATATATTGATATATATGTCTATAAATAATATAAACTATTATGTAGACTACTATCCAAGAGCTAAGAACCTAAATGTTTTTGAAGCAACACCTGATCCATCTTGCAATAAACACATTGCCATGGATATGAGTATTATTGACATCTAGAACTTACCATGACTACACATCATAGATTGTGTGAAATTGCATGCACACTTGAAATACAAGAAAACAAGATCAACAACTCTTATATAAATTTCAAATACCAAGGTACATTAGTTTCAAGTCCCAAGATTTAATCAATAGAATATGCAATTGTATCAAGTCTAGAGATACGGGATCTCTAAAAATCTAAAACACATTATTCAAGACAATGAAAAATCGAGAAAAGACAAGCAGCAAGTTTAACTCCTACATCAACCTTCAGTGGCTTTGAGTTGAAATCTGGAACATTAAAGGGCCATAATTATGAAGTGCAATAAATAAATTAATTGATTACTAAAAAGGTGGAACGTACTTGTTATTAAATGAATGGAAGAATGCATCACGATAAAAATAGCATTAATGTACAAAAGATGAGGAAGTAAACCTAAAAACTTATTGTAATTGTTGTGCTTAGATAATAAAGGAAAAAATTCTATTAAAAAATCACGGAAGTGTGATATTTCTGTAATATTTAGTAGTAAACTTTGTGGTTTTGCTAATCTATTTTTGCTTACAGCCATGCCATGGGAACGGTAGCATATGGTTTTTTTTTCCTTGTTAAGGATGGATCGAGGACTTCACCGAAATCTGAAGGAAACAATTATCAGTACGATATCGACTTTTCATCAGCGGTTTGGATGAGTCAGCTTTCGGAAGGAAAGCAGAGGGTTCAGCATGCGGGACCCATGATTTTTGGCTGGGGTTTTAGTCTCCTCCCGATGAATTTCCTAACCCTCAAACCCATCTGGGTTAGGGTGGTTCGAGTAGGTTCTCCAAACCGGAAAGTTAGCAGATTAGAGAATAAAGAAAAAAGAGCCCTCTCTTTCTTTCAAATAGAATGAGAAAGAAAATCAAAGATAATATGATTGTTTTATGCTGAGATTTATCTTAACCACTTTCTAAGTAAAAGAAAAAAGAAAAGAAAAGCTCTTCCCTTCTCATATTCGCAATATTCACATCGTAAGCAATCAGATGTATCGGGAGCATCGAGAATCTGGGCGTGGTAGTTGTTAATATGTCAAATCCATTATTCTAGCCTTTAGAATGTCAACGTGAAGGATAACTATGCTTTTCAAACAAACAGAAATGTGAACGTAGTGAAAATTTGATTTTCTTTTAAATGCATAGTAATGTTGAGATATGTCTCTTAAGCTTTTGTAATTCTTTTCTTAGGTAAATAAACTTACGTATTTATTATTTAAAAAAAAACTTTGACTCAGAACATATTTCAATCTTCTATCTAAAGGTTTGACAGATTCACCATTCCTTCCCTGCCTCTCCGTCTGACTCACCGAAGCTAACTTTCCGTTGCCCCCAGTTGTTCTTACGTCACTAAGTGCACCAGGGTGATTACCTGCCATGAGGCAACACATAATTCAGCCAAAGCACTTTGGGAGAATAAACACCTGCAAGGAAGGCACTCAAAGGACGATTCTTATACCGTAAAACCATTAAGGAAGAAGAAAGAAGGAAGTTTATGTGTTTTAGTAGTATTATTCTTATTTAATAAAAACTTGTTTATGAGTTTTATATATAAAGAAAAATCATAAACTGAATAAGAAAACTATAAATCCTATTATAATTAAGAAATGATAGTACGAAGCCTACTACAATCAGAAAATAAAATCATAAAACCTAGGATAATCAAAAAAATGTAGAACCTTTGATGGCTCAATAAAAAACTATAAATGAACTTTGTGTATTAACAATCATAAACATTTTAACATATCTTTAATTGATTGATGACTTATAGCATTCTCGGGAATATGTATATTTAATATTACAAGCAGCAAATCTACTTCATGCCTAAGGGTTTCAATCAATTGATTTGATCTTATCTTGTTAAGCATATCTTTTCATTGTGTCATTTTGTAGGGAGAGTCTCAGGTTAGTTGATACCTAAGACATTTGAAAGAATAGATAAGTTGTCTTCTAGTTTAACAACTTTCACTCAGACATTCAGTAAGATCTTGAAGGAAAAAAATCACTTAGAAGTTTGTTTATTAAGAAAAATAAGTTTGTAACGGAAGCAGAAAGATGTGAGGAAACATTTAACGTAAATGCAAGGTTCTGCAGCATTCCGCCAAACACATTGAACTGTGAATAGAACTGCTTATTACAATTTTTTTTTTTCCTTCGCCGTTCTAGATGCTTTTTCTATTAGATTACAAACTGGGGAATTCGTTAAAGCAACCCTTTATATAGGGTGTATGTGCCTTTACATTCATCATAATTTTTGGAGATCAATACACGGAAAAGCTTCCACAACTCTCCGCTTCATTTTATCTATATTTTCCTCTATTTCTCATCTTCTCCTCCAACATGGCTGAAAAATCCATATACTCATTTCCAAGCAATATGAATGTGGCCAATTTTGTCAATCTCAAACAAAAAAGAACAACTATCTTTCATGAGTTTCTCAAGTTAAATCTCCAGTGCAGGTTCAAAGACTTTACTTTTCTTATGGGTAAAATCACACATCCTCGGCATCTCGTTTAAATAGATGGTGTAGAGAAGACTAATCCAGGGTATGAACATTGAAAGCATAGTGATACTCTTGTCTTTATGGTCTTTGATCACAAGCTCAAGATTCTTCTCCCTGCAGAAGTTTGGATAATGCTTTCTAATCTTTTTGCGTGGAGGAAGACTCGCGAATTCAACCTTCTTTCTAGCTTCACATTTATAAAAAATAATAATTCTCTTACTTAGCTATTATTCTTATTTTTATTATTGATCCTAAAAAAATAATATTTCTTTATTTATTATAACTACTGAGACCAAGGGCTTACCATTTTTCATTGAGCACATGGCATTTTGATTTTTAGTGAAGTAAAAATAGAAGTAAGGTTGTCCATGAAGAGGGATAAGACTCTCTTATTTACATCTAGCACACGATCTATGACAAAGTGAGGAAGACTACCTTGTCTAACCATCTTCCATGTAGCCTCTTAGCCTCTCTGTGTTGCATGTGCTTCAACATTATGGAATACACTCCTTAATCCTGTGAAGGATTGCATCCCTGTGATTTTTGAGTATATTCTCATTGTTTCTCATTGTCCTTATAAATTGAAAGGTTTATTGTACATTTGAAAAGTTTGTCTCAAAAAATAAACCTTTTTTCAAAAATTTACCCTCCGATTTTATTGTTTACAGCCTAAATACTTCAGATATAAGAAGGGAAGAAATAAACTTATTTTCTTACTTAAGAAAAATGGCTAGGTAAAATTCCGCATAAAAGAATCATATCATCTTTTCATTTTCTTTCTCATTC
Source organism: Casuarina glauca (assembly GCA_028551395.1). NCBI lineage: Eukaryota > Viridiplantae > Streptophyta > Magnoliopsida > Fagales > Casuarinaceae > Casuarina > Casuarina glauca. The sequence continues at coordinate 23,286,341 of CM052351.1, read as the reverse complement.
TTTGACCAAGAAACAGTGCTCCTCTTTTTCTTTTCTTTTTTTTTCCTCAAATCTGTTAACTTTTCTCTTTGGAGAACGTTCTAGAACCATCCTCCCATCAATCCCGAGGCTCTTGCCAAGGCATTTCAGTTGGACAAGAATATGGTGGACTATATTCAGAAACAATCCTGGATGCAACATAATTAGAGAACCATATGTATCGAATCATTAGAAATGCCGCATGAATGCTGTGATTGCCTCTCTTATTGTGGCATCACAACAATAATATTATGGAATAAAGTGGCTTCTCATTGACATTTTTATATACTTCGATGGCAGAGTAATACCGGAAATAATAGAAGTGGAGAAATAAATTTAACGACATTTTATTTCTAAAAGTTTTGAGACAGTACTCCTAAAATCTCTTGATCCATGCCATCATTCTTCTCTTTAAGACCATAAATGAAAACACCAAAAGGAAAAAAAAAATGTAGAATAACAAATGAACGAAGAGGCATGCCTGAGTTTAAAATGAGGCTGATTATAGAAAAAGCAAATACGTGTACTCATCCTTTTTGTCCTTCTAAAGAAGCAATCTTGTGGTTTTGATCCTTTGTCCCTTTACCTCTGCAACATCGGAATTAGTTGCTCAGATAACAAAGGAAAAAAATCTATTAAAAAATCATGCAAGTGTGATATTTAGTGGTAAACTTCGTGGTTTTGCTAAACTATTTGAGCTTACAGCTATATCATGGGAACGGTAGCATATGGTTTTTTTTTTTCTGTTTTGACTTTTTGCGTTAACGATGGATCGAGGAGAGGCTAGTCTCAGCAAGGTCATGGTGTTGTTTACATCGTCTTGGTCTGCACTTTGTGAGTTCAAATAAAAAAGATAGGCGCAACATGGGGGAGAGGGTATAATGAACTTGTGTGCGACTCTTAGAGAAAATCTAGTTTTTATTCATTTTTGTTTTTGCTACATAGATTTTAGTTTATACTAATGATCATTACATGATAGCTAGAAACATTTCCCTCTGATGAAGAAGTTTTGTGGGGAAATTTTGCTTCACCAATTTTTCTGAAGGATAGATCAAGTACACTTAAAAAAAACTTCGTAGTTATGATTCATGATTAGAGGACTTCACGGAAATCTGAAGGAAACAATTATCAACTTTAATATAGTCATGTAGCCGTGTAATTGGGTCGTCAACACACCGAGGGGAGGGAATGACTAGTGGCTCCGTCGAAGATCTCTTTTGTGTCAATCCAATCTCTTAAGCAAATTCGTGAAATCCCCGTTTTGACCCAAGTGTATTCACCTAGCTAGCATAGAGTTCCCTGCGCGCATATGATATTAACCCCTGGGATAAGGGGTTTGTAATTCCAATCTAGTGACAAAGTCACATCAAGCAACGACAATATATTTTCACTGTCAACACTAGGCTTCCAAGGATGATAGGTAAGGGGCCTAAGAAGACAAGTGGCCATACCAAGAGTGATGTGGATGTGGGGTGAGGAGAGTGTCACATGTTTATTTATCATAATAAATGATTTTTCTAAGGTGATTCTTTTCCTTTAAGATCATACCACATACCATGTGATGGTAGTAGTTAAACTACAAGACAATTTACCTACACTTTCACATGTTTTAAGTACCAACCAAAGAAGACTTTCATACAAAAGTAACAAAACAAAAAGGTTGTTTAATTGGGCATAATCAAATCAATCAATTTGAATCCTTAGCAACAAGTAGAGTCGTTTGTCACGTTTCACTAAATAAACTTTTCAACGACAGGATTTGTCCCATATTGAAAAAGTAAGTAATGATAAAGGGTTTGGTAACTCTACCTAATAGGTATATTGAATAAGTTTATCCAGAAGTTGATACAAAAAGTCAAAAGAATTATTCCTTTTAAAGAATACTTTTAAACATGATTTATTGAATAATCAATTTGAATCCTAGCAACAAGTAGAATCATTTGTCATGTTTCAGAAAATAAACTTTTCAACGACAAGATTTGTCCCATATTGAAAAGGTAAGTAATGATAAAGGGTTTGGTAGGTAGGTATATTGAAAAAGTTTATCCAGAAATTGATACAAAAAGTCAAAAGAATTATTCCTTTTAAAGAATACTTTTAAACATGATTTATTGAATAATCAATTTGAATCCTTAGCAACAAGTAGAATCATTTGTCATGTTTCAGAAAATAAACTTTTCAACGACAGGATTTGTCCCATATTGAAAAGGTAAGTAATGATAAAGGGTTTGGTAACTCTACCTAATAGGTATATTGAAGAAGTTTATCCAGAAGTTGATATAAAAAGTCAAAAAATTTATTCCTTTTAAAGAATACTTTTAAACATGATTTATTGAATATGAGATGTTCATCATGTGGTTCTTAACATGATATAGGCTTTCATGATAATATTTTGCTTACAACTAATATGTGCTCATAGTTATCTCAAAGATATTGGTTGTAGGTTTTCTACTAGGGGCGTTGTCTTCTCAATGTAACTTTAACATTATATTATAAAGTTCATTTTTGTCCAAAAATTAACCGAAGAGTGGAAGAGTTCTTCTTCCTTATAGAAAATATTACAGCTTTTGAAATTGCTAAACTTTAAACCGCTGTTTTCTGCTGGGGCCTTCTGATCAACTCCCAATTATGATATATGACTGAATAAAATGACTGCAAGCGTTGGAGACTTTGAACTACAAAATTTTACAGCTTTTTAAGTTGTTAAATCTTAAAGTTGACGCTTTCATTTGGAGCTTTTGGTTATACTTCAATTAATAAACCTTGGAAGCGTGAAGGAAGTGTTAATCCTTACCAATAATTGTTCGTGAAATTTCCAACAATACTGCAAATTACTTGCAGTTTATGGAGCAGTCGGATGACAGCGTTGTCCTTTAGTGAATTCGTGGAACAAAAGGTGGAACCCCGTCACCCCACCCCCATCAACCCCCATCAACCCCAGCAACTGCGCTCCGGTCTTTCATTCTAGAACTCCATCTACGGCAGTAACCTAGCACCAGTGTCCTCGGACGTATAACTCGCGCCCTATGGCTTCCGACTCTCTGAGATCAAGGTTTTGATTTAGATCAAAATCTTGTTCCTACGATACCATGGTCTAGTCTTTGAGGGCCAGATACGATGATTAATGCATAATCATATGCTATGTGAAGGATTTTGAGTTGCTGTCACTTTCTTACCTGAGATATGCTATTGGCCAAATTATGCTTATAAATTCACTTTGAACGGAATTACGTTTCTCGACGTCGAAGCGAAGGGCCTTCCGTGCCTTGCGCTATCGTTTTCTTGTAATGACAATTAGAATAGTTTTCAAGTCCAAAAACTGAAGGCAACAATAAAATGGGGGGATGGGATCGTGATTTATGCTTTATCAAATTCAGAACCCAAAAAGCCCAGAACTGCACATTTTGACAATTACAATGTGCATAATTTCAAGAGCGAGAAAGTTACCTTTGGAGAAAGAAGCACCGGGGCCCATATAAGTAGAGAGAGCAGTGCATTATTTACGGAGCCCTCGTCATCCGCACGGGTCATATAAATATATTCATTTGTCAGTATGCATGGATAGAGAGAGAGGAGGACGGGGATCTCCAGGTCAGGTGCATCATTATTAGTGACTTTTTTATTCACATAGAAAAGGTTTATTGTTAATTCAACCGTTGTCACCAGAACCTACCTTGTAAATATATAGATACGTTAAAATATATATCTGCACATGCATTAAAAGAGAGAGAGAGAAAGAGAGAGCAAGAGAGAGGAGAGGGAGAGAGAGAGAGGGGCAAGTGTAATATTATTGTTAAAGGTAGATATTATTTTACAATAAAAGTAGAAAGATAAACTTTTAGAAAATATAAACTTTTTAAGTATTGAGGCTTTATCACTTAATGTTTAAGGTTTTAAGATAAACTCTTATATTTTAATATGATATTAAAGTGAAGGATGAGTCTCCATTTTGTAATTTTACATATTCCAAACTTAGGCTTCTTTCTATGTATAATACTTATGTTAATATGCATATGAGAAGATGTATTAAAGATAAATATCATCATGTATTTAAAGTGAAAAGATGGCCTTTGACCTTATAAGTATTAATTTTTTTATTTAATATTCTAAGATTTTGGAATAATTCTTCACTCTTTCTTATAGTTATTAGTATTTTTTTAATTGTGACTTAAATTTAAAGAGACGGAAACAAAGACCAATGGAGAGAAATTTTAGTAAATAGAGAAAGGAAGGTAGAAATTTTATTATATCAGACCTTTTGTCAATCTTATTTTAAGATCCTTCGCCTAGAGGGAAAGAATTCCTCACACCCATTTATTGTCATTTTGAAAAAAAAAAAATCTTTTTTTCTTATTACAACTCACACGGAGGGGGAGGGGGAGGGGATTCAAACCTGACTGGGCCGGTCAGGGATCCTGGCCCAATGGCAACTGGGCCAGGGCGAGTCGCTAGCACATGTAAAAATGAGCAGCCATTTATTATCATTGATCTTGTACAATGAAGCTTATCATTATTTCTTTTCGTGATAACAAACTAAATAAAAAGCCAAATAATTGAAAGTTATGAATTTAAATAAAGTTTATGATCAGAAAGCTACAAATGAAAACACCTATTTAAGGTTTAGCAACTTAAAAAACGACAACATTTTGCAGTTTGAAGTCTACAAAAGCTTACAGACATTTTATTTAGACATATAGCATAATTGGGAGCTAAGCAAGAAGCCCCATATGAAAACAACAGTTTAAAGTTTGACAACTTGGAGAGGGACAACATTTTACAATCCCAAGTCTACAAAGCTTACTAACATTTTCTTTAGATATATAGTATAACGTGAGCTAATGTGGGCCAAGCCAATCATTTATGCTCTAGTTTTTGGTTGTTCCTGTTTGTTTGTTTTTGTTGGCAATCTGTATCCCTGGATTGTTGCCTGTTGGCCCGCCTGCTGCTTTGCCGTTCCCATTAGTATTTTCAGTTTCAACCTTCTGCATTATATCAACAAATTTATCATAAGCACATTGGAGAACAAGATAAGAATTAACAAAAACATTTTAAATAAAAATTTAAAAATGTTGAAACTTTTTAATATGTAGTATTCACACAATGAATAGGGTAAAGCTATTAAATAGTAATATAGTTTTTTTTTTTCAAACATATGCACACGAACTTACATGCTTAGGTATCAAACATAAGACTAACATTTTTCATACAGTACTTACTCTTAATTGAGCTAAATACTTATTTAGCAAATAGTAATATAGTTAATTAAGTAAAACACACAATTTTAGTTAAACTTATAAAGCAACTACACAAAAACAGCTAACTGCATTTAATCAAAACACAACAACGTTAATATCTGCACCCTTGTATTACAACCATAAGTTCATAACACTAACAAAATAACCTTTTGAAGTCTACTCTAGCTAAATATGATTTTTCAAAATTTCTTGTTCGACGTTGTGGCACCAAATTTGTTACGTCTGTAATATCAACTAATGGACATGTAGTATGTCTGTTTCAGATAAGGAGATATGCACATGCACTCAAATTCTGATGGAATGGGGAAAGTAACAGAAACAAAAATGAAAGGGAACACTATAACGTCGAGAAGAAAAAAGGTGATGAAGAAGAGTAATTTTTGCATGCTTATATGTAGCACTCGCCTTGAGCATTTTGTCTAATTTTTTCGACACAGTTGCCAGTCAAGACTGTAATTTTCCCATTGTCACCAGTTTCCAATTTTCGAAGCACCTCTTTCAGATCATTAATAGGCTCTCCAGCAAGCACCCAACAGCATATAAGAGAGAGATAAAATTATATCAATATGAATCACGTCCTCGGAAGATTTGGCATTTAGAAAGGGAAAGACAATAGTCAACGTGAAGCATAGCTATGCTTTTCAGACAAATAGAAATGTCAAAGTAGTTCAAACTTGATTTTCTTTTAAATGGGTTGTAATGTTGAGGTATGCCTCTTAAACTTTTGTAATTCTTTTCTTAAGTAAATAAATTTAGATAATTAAAAAAAAAAAAACTTTGACTCCGGACATATTCCAATCTTCCATCTAAAGGTTTGAACAGATTCATCATTCCTTCCCTGCCTCTCCGTCTGACACACCGAAGCTAACTTTCCGTTGCCCCCAGTTGTTCTTACGCCGCTAAGTGCACCAGGGTGATTACCCGCCATGAGGCAACACATAATTCAGCCAAAGCACGTTGGGAGATCAAAAACCTGCATGGAAGCCAAAGGACGATTCTTGTTCTGTAAAACCATTGAGGAAGAAGAAAGAAGGAAAGATGCGAAAGTTTTAGTAGTATTATTCTTATTTAATGAAAACTTGTCTATGAGTTATATATATAAAGAAATATCATAAACTGAATAAAAAAATTTTAAATCTTATTATAATTAAGAAATGAGAGTACGAAGCCTACTACAACCAGAAAATAAAATTATAAAACCTAGGATAATCAAAAAAAGAAATGTAGTCTTTCCCGCATAAGAAGAATTCATTATAAAATTAGCAGAACGGGTCTATAGTAAAATCTCAGCAGTCCTCTTCAGGTTGATAAATTTTGCAAAACAAAGCATCAAACTTGTAACTGAACCTTAATGGACCATAGACTCGAAAATTTGGGCACTACGTCGTTCAATTTTTAAGTCACCTTTAACTTTCAAGCATGACTGTCCACATCCTCATTTTAGATTTTTTGTTTTTAAATAAAAGTAAAACTCACGTTCTTGACCTTTTTAGCCAAAAACAAAATGTTGAAAGGAAAATTATAAAAGAATAGAATGAAAAATATAGGTGAACACATTCTATGTCCATCAATAAGGTAAAATAGTGTTTTCTTTTTTTCCCTTCAAAGAACAGATATTGGGATAAACCAATATTGTCTTCATAACGAAAGACTAAAGCCAAATTGATGGGAGAGGCGCTTAAATGAAAAAGTCCTTAAATCATCTTGTTACTAAACTTTTGTCTATTTTGATATCACAATGAAATAGTGGAAAAAGAAGAAGAGAGAGAAGGAGAAAAAAATGTAAAACCTTTGATGGGCTCAGTAAAAAAATTATATATGAACTCTATATATCAATAATAATAAAAATGTTAACATGTCTCTAATTGATTGATAACTTATAGAATTCTCGTGAATACGGATGTTTAACATTACAAGCAGCAAACCTACTTCATGCTTAAGGCTTTCAATCAATTGATTTGATCTTATCTTGTTAGGCATATTTTTTTATTTAGTCATTTTGTTGGGGAAGTTTCATGTCAATTAATACTTGGAACATTATAAAGAATAGATAAGTTCATTTTTTAAATTAGATTTTATTTTAAAGGAACTTGCAGTGTTAGAGTATGTCCTTAAATTTTTATGAATTTTTTTTTTAAGTAAATAAACTCACATATTCATAATAAAAAAATAAATTGTCTTCTAATTTTAATAACTTCCACTTCTAGACATTTGATATAATCTTGAAGGAAAAGAATCACCTAAGTATACAAATGTATACAATTATATATTTATATAGTACGTGCTGATGACGTCCCCTCCATTAATCATTTACCTTTGCCATCTGACTAGAAAGTCACAAATAATAATGCACCTGCCCTATTGGTAGCTTCTCTCGTCCTAACTTTCTGGTTCTTAAAAGGATGTGCATCAGAATTGTCACAATTGAAACAAAAATTCCTCAAGAATCGGAGCCCCACTCCATATTTACATTTTTATCGAAGAAACCTATAAGGGGCGTGTAATCTAGAAATTTAACAATGAGTGAGAGCCGGTAAGGAATGGTTTTCCACCAAAAGAGGGCTCTAGTTCTGGGCCAGAGTTTTGAGTTGGCAGTAAGTATTGTGTTTCCACGAGGAAAACCGCCTGGCCGATTGGGTCTTTCCTACTTCATATCGACAGGGGATCCCCTGCTTTCATGATCAGAACTCTTGCCTGGCCTCAGTCTGGCGATGAGTCCCCCCGTGCAACATGAAGGGTGGTCAATTGAAACTGCCATATACTAGACCCAGTCCAATTACATTGGATACGTTCAACATTGGTTAGTCCATATCCTACTACGAAAAGGGGTTAAAGACAGCAACGAAAAGGGGCAGGAACAAAAGTTTCAAAAGTTTCTAAAAAATCGAGAGTTTTTTTTTAGAGGAGAGAGAAAATTGGGCCCCCGGGTTCTCTAGCCCCTTGTGGTTGGGTTAAAATGTATTCGGGTCTCGCAAACTCAGTTAGATCATTGGGCTGACTGTAAGATTGGACCTTTCAACCCGTCCTGGCCTATATGGCCGAATGATGTGTTCTTAAGCCTAGTCTTTGTTTTGGATTAGCAGCAAGTCTATTGTTCTTAAGCCTAGCCCATGCTTTGAATTAGCCCTAGTTACTGTAACGTTAGGCCTGCAAGGCCCCATGGTGTAAGGGCCTAGCTCACTTAGCCCATGTTTTGTAGCTAAGAGGGTATTTATAGTATTTGATAAATGTATCCTTGATGATGGGCATGATCATCTCCTATAGTTTCATCTTGTAATGCAACAGAGCATATCTTGGACCTATTATACCAGTGATTTAGGGGTATTACAGAACATTAGTGTTGGAAACAATAAGTTGTATTAGTTTTGACATTTTTTCCTCTCATGAGCGTCTTTTGCTTTTTCTAAAAGTAGAAGTAATTCTGGATATGATAGGCTTCAAGTATCTGGATTTGACTAGACATAATTATTTGACATTTGATACTCCATAGATTCAATATGTATAACAAAGAGTACTTTAATAACAAGTAAAAATGTTTTCCTAAACATATAATTCTCTATTTCTTTTTTCTCTTGGGCAACAAAATGAGTTTTTAGAAAAGACCAATGAATGACAAAAGGGGAGATTTACTCCACAAAATAAGTTAGTTTGCACTTCTGATTTTACCTTTCCTTCTATTATAGTTTTCATTCTCATGGCTATGACAAATATATAATGACCCGTACATATGTATATGTGTATATATGTATGTATGTATATGTACATGTGTGTATATACATATTTGTAATCTACATATATATATATATAATCCACATATATACACATATATACACATATATACACATATATACACATATACATATACGTACACATATATACAATCTTTTCTTCGGAGATGGTCATTCTTGTCGAGAGGTAATGCAAGTGATTCTCCTTAGCCCTACATGAGCATAAAAAAGTACTCATGTACTAACTCATGTATTTCTATGAGGTTTAGCTCATGAGTCCTAGGTTTATGAAAAAAATCAAATTTGACATTGCCATCATATCTATCAAGAGAGATGTAGTCGTCAATCACTATAAACGTCTTCATCATCTCTATAAATGGAATTCCAAGGATAACATTATTTGTTGAATCATTAGCTAGTGAGAAGTGCTATTGAAAGCAAACTTCCTCATTACAAACTACCACATTTCATAATTTGTACTTAATTGAGGGTTTCTTATACTAGCATCTTTAACTCCCATGGTTTTCTCATAATATTAAGAATGAATCAATCATTCCTTACCTAGATTGTCCTATATCCAATGGAGCCCTCACTTCAAGTTTTTGTTCTTCGTTTATGATTATGGTTGTCCGTATGATCCATTTGTGTGCTACTATTTCGGATAATAAATGGGAATATGCTTTTGAAATAGGAGTATTGTCCACTCTTCTTTCTTCTAAAATCATGGTAAGTGATAACTCTATTTTTATAGAGTTATTTTATCTCTTTTAGACAATAAATAACTTTAATAATTGTGAGAAAACATTTGAACTTCTCTTTATTTACCTAAATTTATCTTGTTTATATAGCACAAGGAGGCAAGGAGAAAAAGGATGAACATGGAGAACCTGATGCTTATTGTGTGGCAAAATCATAATATCAAGATCAAGAGAGTCAAGAAGGGCTTGAGCTTTGGATGATTGTTATTAGATTTTCTATTGTTGTTGGTTTTTCTAAATAAATAGAAAACCCAGTCATGTTAGGAATTCAAGTCCCAATTAATTTAGGTCTTTAAAACCCAATTGTTTTAGGTCTCTAAAACCCAATTGTTTTAGGTCTCTAAAATCCAATTATTTTAGGTCTCTAAAACCCAATTGTTTTAGGTCTCTAAAATCCAATTATTTTAGGTCTCTAAAACCCAATTCTACTAGGATAAGAGATAGGTCTAAACCTAAACCCTATTTAAGAGAAGAGAAGAGGCAAAAGAACCAGGAGGAGGAGGAAATTGAGCACAACTCAAGATAGAGGCCAAGAATTCAAGGTTTTCTTGAAGAGAAGACAAAAAGGGTGACAGACTTCTTGTTCTTGGATTCAAGATGCCTTCTTTATTTCTTATTATCATTCTTCCTCATTATTTCTTTATGTTTTAGTTTATTTTTGTTAGAGCTACGATGTAACCTAATTATGATGGTATGAATCTTATGATTATTATGTTTTGCAAGATATTTTATTTATGTGAAGTTACATATTACGGAGTTTAATGCTTTTAGGTGATTAGCTACCACTTAGATGACTTGATTTGCATGTTAAAGACCGACAGGAAATAGAATGCAGTTGCTTCTTGTAATATGCAACCATAGATTAAATATGGATAGACATATACCATATTGTTTGTGTGGCTTTCGGTGTAAACTGAGAATGTTCACAGATCCTAATGCATTTAGTTTGTTTTAATTCACATATAGAGATATAGTGAATTAATGAACTAAGTAGGTTTGCTATACCTAGACATAGGATAGTAAATAAATTAGGAAATTCCGCCATCACATAGATATTATCCCTCTTGCAAGCATAAATAATTAATATTAATACCTAGTAATTATGGTGAAATCATATGCTCTAACATATTTCTTGTATTTAGTTTTCTTAGGTTTATTTAGTTAATCTATCATCTATCAATTTGATTTGCTAGATAAATTCTAGGAGTTATTCACCGTTGGTAATTAGTTGGTCTAGTAATCACCAATCTCTGTGGGACGATATCTTTCTTATTATTATATTATTTGTTCGACATGTTCACTTGCATTTAGAATCTCACCGAACAGTAAGATAAGACAATATGTGCCATTGTCCTTGTAGTGAGGATTTCAATGGACTTGCAATCCTTAACCTGTTGGGACTTAGGGGTTTGGATCTGTTTTTTGGTGGTTGTAAGCTCCCCATGAAGGTCTTAAAGTGTCACTAACCCGTCTATATGTATATTTGTACATAACTTGAGATGAAGCATGAAGCTCATATTAGTCGTAAGAATGCATGTAAAGAATTGTGTAGCAAAGGTTTTATATTTCTAAGTTCTATCTATAAATATTGTTTAAACGAAGAAAAATTCTTACTTTTGAGTCAAATTTTGAATTAGAATAAAATTTTTAATGTGCACTTAATTTCTTTATGACTTATAGGATTCTTGGTCAATGCGGATCTTAATGTTACAAACAATTGCTCTACTTCATGCGTACGGCTCTCAACCAATTGATTTGATATTATCTTATTAAGTTGACCCTACGGTTTTGTTATTTTGCTGTGAAAGTCTCCGTTGGTTGGCATGTAAGACATTTGAATGGGTAGAAAAATTGTCTTCTAGTGTTGAAGGAAAATAATCACCTATAAGCTCATTTATAAAGACAAATAAATATGTAAATCCAAAATTTCTGTTAGGATAGTTCAAATTTATTTTGACTCACCGTGAGCTATTTGTCTCAATATTTTTGCATGCATTTATTGTCATCATTTGATGACAGAAAAGTTAATAGGTAGCATTATTTGAGTCGTCTAGTGGTTTGTTATTTGATAACATGTATATTTTCTAATAATTCTTTTCACTGAATTTTTTCTTAAGATAGTCAACAAAATTGTTGCCTAATTAGAAGTTTCTACCAGAATTATTAGAGTTGATGTGAAAATTATATTTCATAGAACATTTCCAAAAACTCCTCTATGCGGTGCCTTGGTATGTCTCATATTCTAAACAATTAGCCTCAATTTATACCATGCTTCCCTAATTACCCAAAACACTAATCTAAGTTTTGGTAAAACAAAGCCCTAGTATGATATAATATAATCTCCACCTTATTGTTTTTCTGCCTATCTGTCTCTCTGCTTTTTTGTTCTCTCTCTCTCTTTCTCTCTCTCTCTCTTCTTCTCTTTTGCAACTCAAATCGCTTAAATAATCGGATTTTTAATTTCACAATAAAAAGTACAATGAGCTAAAAGATAACAATGGTATTCGACTGCTACATCAAGTGCAAGTACTTTGTATCGTTGTTAGAAATTTCAGCTAACAATTATTGTTAACAATCCAGGGACTGAAGATTTCATTGGTATCACTTGAATTAGGACCAAATAATCCCAAATGAAAGTAGCAATTTAGGGTTTGGCAGCTTGAAAAGCTGTAACATTTGCAATCCATAGTCTACAAAGCTGACAAACACTTTATTTAGTCATAACGCATAACGCATAACTAGGAGTTAACAAGAAAGCTCCAAAAGAAAGATCAGTTTAAAGTCTAGCACCTTTAAAAACTTCAACGTTTTTCAGGAAAAAAGACTTTTACACTCTTGTATAGACTTTTAGGTAAGAATAAATTTTTTAACATGACATTAAGTTGTTTTTTATTTATTATTTATTTTTAAATAATGATAGTACCTTGATGAGTTTTATTAATAACAACAAGGTTAAGAATAATAAGCATGTAAGGACAACATTAGATTTAGTAAATACCTCCTTTAAGAAGCCTACAATCGAAAATATTTTACAAAGGATATATGTATCCTTTAGATGAAGTATGAAGCCCCTACTAATTGGATGAAAACATGTCAAGAACCATGTAGTCTAAGTCTTATATTATTTAATTTTTTAAAAAAATAATATTTAATAGGAAGAAAAGTTTCTTATTTGAGTTAACTTTTGAATAGGAATCAACTTCCTAATATGTCTTCAATTGCTTCATTTGATCTTATGTTGACCTTTTTGTTTTGTCATTTTGCCATGAAAGTCTCTATTGGTTGGCTTTTAAAACATTTGAAAGGGTTGATAAAGTGTCTTCTAGTATTAAGACTACCACTACCTTGCATGTTATTAGATCTTATTTATTTATTGAAAGGGGCAGCCCAAATTTTCATTAATGGACAAATAATTGATACAAAAGGCAGGCAGAGCATCAACTTAGTCCAAAATGGTGCTGTAGATGGAAAAATACGGTATGTCTTCTGATCTATTTATGTTATATATATTAAACCTATTTATCTCCCCATGATCAATGCTCAGATCCTGTAAAAGAATCTTGTTTGAGACCAAATTTTCTAACAATTAGTATCATAGCCTTTATAGCATTGATCTGGTCAGCCAAATCGAACCAAAAATGCATTTTTGGTTCAGCCTCAAAATGGGTTTTCGTGTTTGTTATAAACTAACATTTCGAACTCAGATCTAAGCTGAACCAGTGGCCCTTTGGACTAGATGACGCCATATTTGGAACCAGCACGACGTGAGCTTTCGCCGATGCCAAGAACCACCGAAAACGGTGGTTTTCTGACCGGGTTGCATGTGACCTGACCCGACCCGAACCAAGTCAGGCTGCCAGCCGCCACCGTTCGCCTCTGAATAGGTCACCGGAGGTAGATCGTCCACTGATGATCTCAACGGCATCTCGATCGGCCGGAGAATCGGCCGGTCGGATGCCAAACCGGGCAAATCGTGCTACCCAATTTCGGCCAGTTCTGGTTTAATCTAGATCTAGCCGTCGTCTGTGGCGTCAAACGTCGGCCATGAGCCGAAGATTCTGACGACACCTCAATCGACTAAAGAATCGGCCGATCGGATGGTGAACCGGCCATATTGGCCTGAATCGGCCGAGTTGGCCTGAACCGACTGAGTTGACTCGGTCGAACCGGCTAGACCGGCCGTACGGCTGACAGCCACTTTTGGCGGCGCGTGGAGGCGTGTCGAAGACCCCTTTTTACACCTAAATTTTTATAATTTTATTTTGAATATTTTTATGCAAGTTTTTTAAAATAATTGTCTTTGTTTGATAATTATTTAAATTAAAATTGCTTGATTTATTGTTTAATTAATTTTATATGCCATAATTGTGTGCTAGCATGTGATGATTAACTGTTTGAAAATTATTTATGGCCTTTTGAATGTTATATGTTTGTTTGAATATTATATTAGGCCGTTTTAGTGTAGCATACAAATTTTATATAACACTTGAAATGTTAATTAAGTGCAATTTAGAGACAAGTGTCCGTCTTTTAAAAATTAAGTTGTACATTTGGATTGTAAGTAGTGTATGTTGTATCTCACAACACAAACTGAGCTCATAGCTTGATTGAGTTGTGACCACCATAGTGGTACAACTTGGTTAGGTCGTGGGTTTGTGTTTTGTGCATTTGAGGGATTTCTCCAAGTACGTGGGGGTCATGTGATTTAATTGGATTGCGACCACCATAGTGGCGTAATTTGATTGAGTTATGAGACTTCGTTCTTGTACTGTGGATGAGTCCAATCTTAGTATATTATCATTCTCCCATAGGAGGTGATTATGTGTTAGGAATTGGATGTTGCACAACTAGCATGTCTGGATTTGGGCTTGTCTTTACGGTCCATACTCCCACAGGTGGTGGATTGTGATGATTGGTTCTTCCTTATGACAGCTGTTATGCGAAAAGTTTCTGGATGGCATGTCATGTTAACTGCCTGCAAGTGTTTATATGATAATGCTTGTGAAACTCTCTTCTTATTTACTCACTATGTGCTCCTGTTATATATTATGAATTACAGCAACTTTCACGGTCAACAACTGCATAGTAACCATAGAGATCTTGACTGGATCGAATTTCAAGAAATGGTTGGCTGATCTCCACTTTGCTTTGTGGATTTCTGATCTGCATTCAGTCCTCACTACTGAAAAGCCAAAGGACCCTACTGAGGATAGCACGGAAGAGTATAAGAATAAGTGTACTACTTGGGCTAGAAAGAATGAGTTTTGTATATTGACAATGCAGAGGACAATTGAGGATCACCTTCATGCTTATTTACCCACTAATGCCACTGTTAAAGAATTTCTAGAGGCAGTAGAGAAACAATATACACCGCCCATTAATGCTCTAGCTGGAGAGCTTCTGCAAGAATTATTTGATTTTAAGTATGATGGATCTATGCCTATAAGGAATTATATCATGAAGGTGATTAACTATAAGGCCAAGCTCAAGAAGGCGAATGTTACCCTTTCTAATGCAATCATCATTCATAAGGTTTTGAATAGCCTCTCTGCAGACTTTGCTGTTCTTAAGATGACTTATCATATGCAACATGAGCAGTGGACAACTAATGAGCTATTAGCTCAAGTGATGGTTGAACAGAAGTAGTTAAGAGCTAATAAAAGTCGTGTTGCCTTGTATACTCAAAGAACTAGTTCTAGTAGAAACAAGAAATTCAAACCTCAGCATAATAAAGACCCTGGAAGGGCTCGCTCAGCTTTCTGTGAATTAGCCCCTTAGGGCAATATTGCTGGGACAAGGAGAACTCATATGGCTATTGGGGTCAAGCCAGATGAGATCATATGTTACTATTGCAGGGTAAAAGGGCATAAGAAACTTGATTGTCCCAGGCTCGGGAAGAGCAAGGGAAAGCGCCCAAATGGAGGTAATTGCTCTTTAGCTTATGTTTGTGAGTCTCATATGGTAGAAACACCCTCTAGTTCTTGGTGGTTAGATATTGATGCCACTAACCATGTAATATTTACCATTTAGGGATTTGTAAACTGGAGGAGGCCAAGTTAGGATGAGAAGTATCTCTTTGTGGGGAACAACATAAAGGTTGATGTGGAGTTCATTGGAGATGTCACTTTACTTTTAGAGACTGGTTTTAGGATGACTTTATATAACACCTTTTATGTACCGTCCTTTAGACGGAATCTAGTTTCAGTTTCTTTGTTGGACAAATTAGGGTATTCTTTTAAAGTTAATAACTCCATTATTAATGTATGTTTTTATTCGAACCTTATTGGTTGTTGCACTTTGAATAATGGTTTATATAAGATTTGTTTATCCCTACATGAGATCTATGTTATGATGAATGATGAACGTAATGTCCCTAACAGGGTGATGTCTAAAGAGCAATCATATACATTATGGCATAAGAGACTTTGCCACATTTCAAAAGAGAGAATACAAAGGTTGATAAAAGTAGGAATTTTGCCCATTCTTAATGAGGATTAGGAAACCTCTATGGATTGTTGTAGAGGCAAGTTGACTAAGACAAAGAAGAATACTGCAGTTCACTGTTTTGATTTGTTGGGTGTAGTGCACACTAATATAAGTGGTCCATATAGACCAACATTGCATGGTGATGTTTACTTTATTACCTTTATAGATGATTTCTCACGTTATAGATATGTGTATTTGATCAAAGAGAAGTTAGAGTCCCTTGAGAAGTTTAAGGAATTTAAGGTTGAAGTTGAGAAACAATTAGGAAAGAGTATAAAGATTGTGAGATCTGATCAAGGTGGAGAATACTACGGGAGAGATGGTGACATAGGACAACATAAGGGACCGTTTGCTTAGTATTTACAAGATTCTGGCATAATAGCTCAATTCACTATGCTAGGGAGCCTAGAACAGAATGGTGTCACTGAAAGGTGAAATAGAACTTTGATGGATATGGTTAGAAGCATGATGAGTGGTAGTAATCTACCCAGTTCTTATGGGGAAAAGCCTTAAAGACTTTTATGTATATTCTTAATCGCGTTCCTACTAAAGCAGTTCAGCTGACTTTGTTTGAGTTGTTTAAGGGACACAAGCCTAGTTTGAACCATATTAAAGTTTGGAGATGCCCAGCTGACGTGAAATTGTATAATCTGACTCTAGGAAAGTTAGATCCACGAACCACTAGATGTTATTTTGTGTCCTACCTAGAGCACTCCAAGGGCTATTGATTCTATAACCCTGGTGGAGGTCCTAGAATTGTGGATTCGCAAACAGCTAAGTTCTTAGAGCTTGATGTTACAGAGAAAGCTGAATGTTCACAGACCTTAGAGAGTGAAGACATTACCTGTGTGGGTGTTGAAGTTGATCCTCTTACTTCATTAAGCATGCAACCTGTTAAACCAGTTCTAGCACATGCAGATGTGCAAGAACATGATACTAATGAAGTTCTAGTTGAGGAAGTGCAAGCTCAAGATCAAAATACTGTTGCTTCGCTAGTTTGGAGATCTACTAGAAAGAGGAGATCAGCTATCCACCTTGACTATGAGGTATATCTTGGTGAACATGATTATGACATTGGGATTGTACAAGATCCAATGACTTACTCCGATGCTGTTTCAAGTCCACAATCAAATTTTTGGTTGAATGCTATGAAAGATGAAATGCAGTCCATGAAGCATAATGAAGTCTGGGATTTAGTTAAGCGACCTGAAGGATGCAAGCTCGTTGATTGCAAATGGGTGTTTAAGACAAAGAAAGATTCCACTGGAAAGATAGACAAATTCAAGGCCAGTTTGGTTGCTAAGGGATTTACACAGAAAGATAGAGTTGATTATGATGAGACTTTTTTGCCAGTATCCTCTAAAGACTCATTTAGGATTGTTATGGCACTAGTGGCTCATTTTGACATGGAACTGCACTAAATGGATGTTAAGACTGCCTTTTTAAATGGAGTCTTGGATGAAGAAGTATATATGAAACAACCTAAAGGTTTTATGAAAGATAATGCCAGTAAGTTTTGTCTGTAAGTTAAAGAAATCTATTTATGGCCTTAAGCAAGCCTCGAGGCAATGGTACTTGAAATTTGATAGCTTTATCACTTCGTGTGAATTTGTTGAGAACTTGATGGATTGTTGTATATACACCAAGTTTAGTGGGAGTACCCCAATTCTATTAATTCTTTATGTCAATGACATATTATCGGCATGCAAGGATATGAAGTTACTTCAAGAAACTAAGATATTATTGTCTTCTTAGGTTGATATGAAAGACCTTGGTGAAGCTTCTTTTATTCTTGGAATTGAGATCCATAGAGATCGTTTATGTCGATTGTTAGGTCTTTCTTAGAGGGCATACATTGATTGGGTATTGGCAAGGTTTAACATGCAAGATTGTAAGCCTAGAAGTGCGCCAATACTCAGAAGTGACAAGCTGAATAAATTACAATGCCCTCAAAGTGAAGTTGATAAGGAATCTATGAAGAGAATACCATATGCCAGTGTAGTAGGTAGCTTTATGTATGCACAGGTTTGCACTAGACCTAATATTGCTTTTGCCACTAGACTTCTTGACAGATTTCAATCTAACCTTGGTCATGATCATTGGGTTGCTGCCAAGAAGGTTATGAGATACGTGAAAGGAACAAGGAATTATATGTTGACTTATAGACATATGGATGATTTGGAGCTTGTTAGGTATTTGGATGCAGATTTTACTGGTGATAAGGATGATTTGAAATCCATATCAGGTTATGTTTTCATTATGGCAGGTGGAGCAGTGCCATGGAAAAGTGTTAAATAGACATTGATTACATCCTCCACCATGCATGCAGAGTTTATGGCTTGTTATGGTGCAGCTATTCAAGCCATTTGGTTTAAAAACCTTATAAAGTTGTTAACTGCCCTTGATTTTATTGAAAGGCCCGTTCAATTATATTGCGATAATTCTGCTGCTGTGTTATTCATTAACGACAATAGAAATATTAAAGGGGCCAAGCACATAGAAATCAAATTTTTGACAGTTAAAGAGAGGGTAAAGAATGGTGAAGTTGCAGTGGAGCACATTGGAACAAATGCCATGGTAGTTAACCCACTTACTAAAGGGTTAAGCCATTCTGTATTGCAAAAGCACGTTGACCGCATGGGTCTTTGTTCTTCATTTGATGCCTTTGTTTAGTGGGAACTTATGCTCTCTATTTTGATGCTTTTGCTCAGTGGGAGCTGTTGATGTTTGTTCAACACTTTTGTTTAGTGGGAGCTGATGCCCATTTTATTGTTATGTATCATTGCAGCATTTGTTTGTTTATTGTTATGAAACTTTGATTGATGCATGTACATCTTAGATACGTGTCTGTTGTTTAATTTTCATAAACTTGTGAGACACATATGTGCTTGTTTAAGACAGGTTATAAAGTCTTAAGGGAGGTGCAACCTTAAGCATTTGGCCAGGGCACATTATTATTGGCTATATTATAATGTCTTGTAGCACACAAATATTTATTTACTCGAGTAACCTACATAAGACATTTTATATTCTCCTGGGACAGTTTGTCGATGACGTCTTGTCACCTTGGGGATGTCCTTCTAGGACTGTTTGTCGATGACGTTTGTCATTTGAAGTAATATTTCCCTATGACGGTTTTGTTGGTAACGCTGGTCATTAGGAGAATGGAATTGATAAGAGGGTAACACAACATTTTTATTGTGGTGTTACTTGTGCACCACACTACCATATAAGATTTATGTTCGTAAAGTGGAGGACTCTTCTGACTATCTTGGGAGTTGTGTCTCTAAATGGCATAATTACCACTATTATCTTTGAGTTTGAAACTTTATGTGACAGGATCAACAATAAGGGATGTTTCTGAATTTTTTGGACCAGTATAAAATGTTTTTAAAATTATTTTCATATATATAAAATCTACTAATAGTATTATTTGTTTTTATGATCATTGCTATAGCCTAAGTGGGAGATTGTTGGCTCATTGTATGAGTCCATGTAATGTGGGCTTATATCAATGATGCATAAATAATTATTTCCTACCATGGCGATGCAATGTGATTTTATTGGTCCATTTAATTATACACACATTGTACATATATTCCCCTTTTACATATATGGTATTGGTTGGTGTGGGCCATTATTCATCTTATAGACTTTGATGAGTAACGCTATTTGTATAGACATTTTATTAATTGGCTAAGTCCCACCTCTAGCTCTCTGTTTATATATATATTTAATATATTTAATGTTGCTAAAGGGAGAAACTTTGGAGATAATGATGAAATCTGTTTTATTACATTTAGTCGTGGGAAACTTCCCCTCAGGGTAGTTTCGCTACCTCATCCATCATGCCTCTCTCTCCCGTAAAACACTAAGCACACTAACTCACTAATAACCCACGACTCACACACAACAAATAACCGCTTATTCACATGGGTAGATAAAAGGAGCTTTTACGCAGTCATTGTTATCGCTTTCTCCCTAACTTTCATGCAGTAACTTTTGGCTATCTCATCAAGCCAATATTTGGAGAGAATAGAGTGGAAGACTTAGTCCAAAATGGCAGCACAGATGGAAAAATATGGTATATCTTCTGATCTATTTATGTTATGTATATTAAACCCATTTATCTCTTCATGATCAATGCTCAAATCCTATAAAAGAGTCTCGTTTGAAACCAAATTTTCTAATAGTTATTAGATCTTATTTATTTATTGAAAGGGGCAGCCCAAATTTTCATTAATGTACAAACAACCGATACAAAAGGTAGGCAGAGCATCAACCTAACCCGCACAACATACAAGAACATAGCTTCCATCAAGGAGAAAAGAAAAAATACAAAACATAAGGTGAAGTTGGATGCAGGGAGCTTTCCTCATTTGGTGATGATTGGGTATCACCAGCCTCAGCACAAGCCTCTTGCACTTTACTCGAAGGGAAACATTTATCATAGATGACTTCGTCCTCATCCTTATCAATATGACTCAAAGCTGCAAAGGCATTCTGCACTTGTTATAGCATGTTACATTTGGCGAGGCGTCCAACAGCATTGAGGGGGGTTGAGGTAGAGTGGGTTCCTCTTTAGGAGGACTCACAGAAGGAAGTTCTTCCTTGCTGGTATCATTCTACTCTAGTGGAAACTCCTGGACTTCCTTGTCTAAGTTGCCCTTGATTCGCTTCGGTTTATTGGCATTTGGTTTTGCCTGCTTTTTAGTTTTCCCAGTAGGGAACCTCATTCATTAGGGTAAATGAATATGTAAATCTAAAAGGTCCCTCCAAAACAATTCACGTCCATTTTCAATTTTCGCGAGTTTTGATTTAGACCAAAATCCTGTTCATAGGATGCCGTGGTCGAGTGTTAAGAGGCTGGAATATGATCGTCCTTGATTAAAAGAGATAATTGGAAACATAATTATAGCATAATCATGTCCTTTGTGAAGGTTTATGCATTGGTGTCAGTTTGTTACCTAGAACTGAAATCGCCCCACAAAGTGACAGCCGCTTGAATATATTTTTAGTCAAAAAAGTGAAGGCAAACATAAAGCATTATTATGGGACTGTGATTTGTGCTCTATCAGATCCAGAGACTAGAAGCTCGGAATTGCATAATATGATAATCATGAGGTACATGATTTTAAGAGCGAGAAATTTAGATTTAAGGAAAGCAGCCGGGAGGCTTGTATTTAGAGGGCAGATGCATTAATAGTGGAGACATTTTAGAGTCAGATACGAAGCGTAAATGCTTTATGGAGCCGTCGTCATCAGCACGTACCATCTGAATATATGCATCTATTAATTTGCATGAATAGAAAGTGAAAGGGAGGACTCGGGAACAGATGCATTAACAGTGACCTTTTACGGTCATGTTGTACTGATAAATGCTTAATGCAACCGTCTATATAAATATACACATATGTTAATATATCAAACCTAGGGGAAAAAAATTAACCTGAGAGTATTCTTAAGATCCTTTCCAGTAGGGGAAAGAATTTCCTGCATTCTGGCACATGGTTTCATCATTTTTAACATTTTGCTTTAATAATTGACCACGGAATGTGAATTTCAGCAACATTATGTTGTTTAGATTGCTTAGGTCTCTACTATATGATCTTCAAAAAAGTGGAGCCACAATGAACATAGGTGAGATGGACGAATTAACCTAAGAGTAATTTGGAGAAATCTGTTGATTAATTTGTTTGTTTAGATATTTTAAGGTCTGTAAGCATTTGTCCTTTTTTCTTACTTTTTAAAAAGTTTCTTATTTCAAATTTTCATAACGATGATCAAGAGATATAAGATTAAAAGATCAAAGCACCACGGCTTAACTTCTTTGAAGGAAGAATCACACTTTTTTAAAACACTCGGTTTCTATTTATTTGAAAGGTGCTTTCACAATGATTTGAGGCTCTTAAATACTTGACTAATATTAAGTAAAGAAATATTTATTAGATCTAATCTTATTATTAATAAAACCTATCATGGTACTTTTTTATTTAAAAAAAAAAAAAGGACTGGCTCCCCACCGCAAATCATGCTTTCCCAACCGACACGGCGCACAATTTGCCCATCGTGAATCATCTGCTGCCCACCCACTGCACGAACTCACCTTTTCTTCCACTAACCAAACGAATTGACGGAGTTGACGCACGACCAGAGCCTGAATTGACCCTCCTCCCACTCAACTGAACATGCAATTTACTGCTACACGAACAATATTTCCAAACACTGCGAATTGCCAACGTTTTTCACAATTAGAGGTACGAGTAATGAATATGATTTCTAGAAAAGTGACGGAACACTAAGAATTGTCTTGTCCACTTTTGTTGATGAAGTGACGGAACCACATGCTAGCCTGACGGACTGACCCAACGCATATGATTTCTTGACAAGTAATATTTCGCCCCTTCTGCAAAAATCTTGTCCTGAATATTTGAACCAAATAGATAAATTTACGAAAGGGACGTATCTATAATAAAGAGACGAAAACGCACCCAATAATCTACAGGTTTACGTGTAATTGCCATCTTCTGTATGTTCAAAGCAGTGGTCGGAGAGTAGTTTTCCGGCAGTTGTCCCCAGTGGCTAAAGAGTAGCCCAACGGTCGGAATGCTGTCGGAATCCGACGGTCGCCTGCCCCTTCAACGGTATCTGCCAATTCATGGCCCAAAAATCGTCTGTTGTTATAGGGTTGTGAGGACTTACAGTAGCCATGGGCTTATGGTACTAAAAAGAATGTGATAAATCTTTTGTCATGATTTCTAAAGATTGCTTTTTGATATTTGGTCAAAGCACTGGCCCTCTGTACTCTGAAAAAGAAGAAAGAAAGAAACAAACGAATAATGACCTGGTTGCACGCTTTTAAAGTGGTCGACTGATGCCTCGTTTCTGTAGCCTATATATTTTGCGCTTTAATTACTGAATTTTTATTTTAAATTTTTTTTTGACTAAGTGAAGAATTTACATTTTTTTGAAATTTCTTTTACTCACACAGGGGAAAGGGGGAAGGGGACTTGAACTAAATAACAAATGTATATATAAAATATATATTAATACAAAATGATTAAGAGCATATCACTATAAAAAAACTCATGCATAACATTATATTATGTCAAAAATAATCTCTTAAAACCTCTAAACATACTAAATAAATAAGCTTTTAACAATTTTGGAACCATCATAGTACAATGGAATCTAAACATTAAGTACTGAATATAAAGACCTAAACGCTAGTTTTGACATACTTTACTTAAATATTATCTCTAATTTAAGTTTCAATTTACTCAAATTTATTAACACATTTTATTCAAATATCATTCCTATTTTAAATTTTTATAAACCAAATCCTGTAAGCCCGTAACCTTGCACCAAAGGAGTACAACGAATGAAAGGGGTTGTCGAAGTGCCACTGTCCGACACCTAGCAAAGCTTAAATATAAGAATTCTCTCATGCTATAGTGTTCCAACTTTCCCATTAAAATTAATTTTATTTCATCAAAATTCAGTTGTTTCACTAATAAATAGGTGGAACTTCAAGAGCGCGTTGATACAGGAAATGAAATGAAGGGCAGTTGCAAAATCTTTAGAAAAGACCAATGAGTAAGGAAAAACCAGTTGGAAGGTTAAAGCAAGTTGAAGAACCTATCTTGGATTCCATCTTATCAATACCGTTTCATAACTAATGTCTAAGTCATTATCACAATCTTGAACCCTCAAGTAATTTACTAATTTGACTTTATTCTCGAACAAAGCAACAATAAATAACTTGTGCTGCTAATAAGTAACTTGGCTTCCTTATACTTTGAGGGTCTTTTAACTCTAGTATTCTATGAAGCAATAATCATTAGGCTATTTTGGAAGTGCCGCCATTGCTAGCGAGCTTTTTTTTTTATTTTCTTTTTTCCTGAGTTGTACTTTCTATACTGTTATCTCCTTTGATAACTTTGCCATCCTTTTTTGGCAGTTCAATAAAATCCTTAACCTTTTTACTCCGTGAGGCAAGTGGTGGGGACTCATCTCCTTACGAATTGTACTGCTCTTGACATTTTTTTTGCTTCTCTCGGAGTTGTAGTAATAACCTAAGGTTGGTTAGGATTACTAATGGGACTAGTATTTGGATTGATATCTTCACCAACTTTATCGTCCTGAGTAGTTTCACTTGATGTGTTAGTTACCTCTAGGGGGTGATGGCTTGATTGATTTCTTCATGGTAAAAGCTATCCATACATCCATAGCCTCTTTTGTTGCTTCGACTTCTATTTCCTTACACTTCTTAGTCGTCCTAGCCATCTTTGGACATGTCGTATCTAAGTTACTAAACACCTCACATTCCTTGGACACCTTAGGTTTCCATTGATACTCTACCCTTATAGAAATCATTTGCTCCTTCTTGTTGAAGATGTTAAATGCATCAATAAATAGTTTTGCGGTATCCATTTCAATACAGTTTTCTGCAGAATTCAATTTCTTCGTTTTTTTAAGAAGGTTGTCAGCATAAAACGGTCTACAATTATAATGATTTCTAAAGATTGCTTCTCGATATTTTATGGATAGAGTACCGGGCTCCTTGCAGTCAAAGAAGTGAAAAAAAAAAAAAAGATAACGAATAATGGCCTAGTTTCATGATTTTAAAGTGTCTTAATGGTGTCTTGTCTCTCTGAAGTCTGCACCGCCCTCGAAAATCTAAAGCAAAAGGCAAGTAAAGATAAACATGTCTCTGTCAAGTTTGCTGGGACCTGCGTGGTTGCAAAACATTAGCTGTGCTATTGCGGGGACTGTAGCGAAGAATTTAAGTTCGGATTGTTCATGGAACTAGAATTGAGGAATGAACTTGCATTGAAATGTCCACTAATTATCTATGGATGATCTTATAAGTACTTGCTTGTCTTTCAATATCTCTCCAAAGCTCGTCTTTCAATTGGATTATTTGAACTATAAAGAAAGGGAAGAAAATACCTTGTTCTATCCACAATAGATTCCACTTCAAAGTGCATTATTTGGTTAGATTGTTGAAGCAAGTTGAGAGAAACTTATCCTAGATTCCACCTTATCAATATTCTTACATAGTTGTCAGCTAGTTATTATTACAGTAGGTCCAGTCCCTATAAATAGCATCTTGAACCCTCCTTTTATTTACTGACTCAACTCGACTTTTTAACAAAGCAATAATCAACAATTTGTACTCTCTAATAAGTAGACTAACTTCCTTATGCTTAGAGGGGTCATTTAATCTTTTCATATTCTATGAAGAAATAATCATTAAGGTATTTTGAAAATGGTTCCATTTCCTATGAGTTTCTTTTTTTTTTTCTTGGGTGCACTTTTCATACTTATATTTCCTTTCTTAACCTTTCCATCCTTTTTTGATGTTTCAATAGAATCCTTAACCTTTTGCCTTCATGAGGAAAGTGGTAAGGATTGATATATTCAACAACTTGATTCCTTTCAATAGTATCACTTGACGTGGGAGTTTTCTTCTTAGATAGTTTAGGGGGTGATGTCTTGATTGCTTTCCTTCTAATAACAACTTTCCATACATCCGTAGCCTCTCTTGTCCTCTTGACATCCATTTCCTAGTCATCTTGGGTTTCTATGGGCATGTCATTTCTAAGTGGCCAAGCACCTTTCATTGCTTTCATACTTCAGGTTTCGTTGGTATTGTACCTTTACAGATATCATCTATACCTTCTTGTCTAAGAGGTCAAATACAACTATGAATGGTTTTGTAGAGAATCCACCTCAATACAAATTCATGCATAATTCAATTTCTTCATTTGTTCAGTAAGGTTATGTGCAACAACAGTCTACCAATTGTAATGATTTCTAAAGATTGGTTTTTGATATTTTATGGTAGTAGTACCGGCTTCCTCGCACTCAGAAAAGGAAGAAAGAAGATAACGAATAATGACCTGTTTCATGTTTCTAAAGTGGCTTAATGATGACTTGTTCCTCTGGGGTCTGCACCACCCACGAAAATCTAAAGCAAAAGGCAAGTAAAGATATACATGTTTCTGTCAAGGTTGCGAACCTGCGTGGTTGCAATTATTAGCTGTGCTGTTGCGGGACCTGTAGCGAAGAATTTAATAGAATTTAAGAACGACTTCACTTTCAGAGGAACTTGTATCAAACATCTGGGGTGAGGGACTTTCTTGCTTATAAACAGAGAGGCAGCTCCCTTCTTTTGGTGGGAAAGCAAAACTGCTTCTTATCCAAAATAGAGCCAGAGGTCTTTGTAGCTCTTCTTCTTGATCTACCAAGGCAAAACAAAGTCACATCTCCATGGCAGGTAGAGTACCGTTCTTTTTTTGTCTCTCTTTATCTCTTCCTTGGGATTACAGATCTTTCTGTTGTATCATATCACTTAGGTTTCTAAGTTTGGACTATTCTATACCCTTTCCGTTAGAGCTCAAAGTTACTTATGATTAATATACCAATGATTTTGGATTATTACAGAACATTTGTGTTGGAAACAATAAGTTGTATTAGTTTTGACATTTTTTCCTCTCATGAGCATCTTTTGCTTTTTCTAAAAGTAGAAGCAATTCTGGATATAATAGGCTTCAAGTATCTGGATTTGAACAGACATAATTATTTGACATTTGATAATCCATAGATTCAATAGGTATAACAAAAAGAACTTTAATAACAAGTGAAAATATTTTTCTAGACATATAATTCTCTATTTCTTTTTGCTCTTGGGCAACAAAGTGAGTTTTTAGAAAAGACCAATGAATGACAAAAGGGAAGATTTACTCCACAAAATAAGTTAGTTTGCACTTCTGATTTTACCTCTTCTTTTTTATGATAGTTTTCGGTCTCATGGCTTTGACAAATCTATAATGACCTATACATATATATATATGTGTGTGTGTATATATATATATATACACATATATGTATCTCCTTTTTTTATTTCTTTCCTTTTTTTTCCCTGAGTTGTTCTTTCCATACTGTTATCTCCTTTGATAACTTTGCCAGCCTTTTCTGACTTCAATAAAATCCTTAACCTTTTTACTTCATGAGACAAGTGGTGGGAACTCATCTCCTTACGAATTGTACTGCTCTTGACATTTTTCTTTTCTTTTCTCGGAGTTGTAGTAATAACCTAAGGTTGGTTAGGATTACTAATGGGACTATTATTTGGATCGATATCGTCACCAACTTTATCGTCCTGAGTAATTTCACTTGATGTGTTAGTTACCTCTAGGGGATGATGGCTTGATTGATTTCTTCATGGTAAAAGCTATCCATACATCCATAGCCTCTTTTGTTGCTTCGACTTCTATTTCCTTACACTTCTTAGTCGTCCTAGCCATCTTTGGACATGTCGTATCTAAGTTACTAAACACCTCACATTCCTTGGACACCTTAGGTTTCCATTGATACTCTACCCTTATAGAAATCATTTGCTCCTTCTTGTTGAAGATGTTAAATGCATCAATAAATAGTTTTGCGGTATCCATTTCAATACAGTTTTGTGAAGAATTCAGTTCCTTCGTTTTTTTAAGAAGGTTATCAGCATAAAACGGTCTACAATTATAATGATTTCGAAAGATTGCTTCTCGATATCTTATGGAAAGAGTACCGGGCTCCTTGCAGTCAAAGAAGTGAAAAAAAAAAAAAAAAGATAACGAATAATGGCCTAGTTTCATGATTTTAAAGTGTCTTAATGGTGTCTTGTCTCTCTGAAGTCTGCACCGCCCTCGAAAGTCTAAAGCAAAAGGCAAGTAAAGATAAACATGTCTCTGTCAAGTTTGCTGGGACCTGCGTGGTTGCAAAACATTAGCTGTGCTATTGCGGGGACTGTAGCGAAGAATTTAAGTTCGGATTGTTCGTGGAAATAGAATTGAAGAATGAACTTCACTTTCAGAGGAACTTGTATCTTAGACCTGGGGTGAGGCACTTTGATCCTTGCTTATAAATAAGAGAGATAGCTCCCGTCTTTTGGTGGAATAGCAAAACTGCTTCCTATCCAAAAAATAGCCAAAGGTCTTTGCAGATCTGCTTGTTGATCGACAAGGGCAAATCAAATCGCATCTCTATGGCAGGTAGGTTTCTTGAGACTACAAATCTTTCTATTGTCTCATGTCACTTAGGTTTCTCAGTTTTAACATATACTATATCCCTGTTGTTAGAGCTCAAAGTTACTCATAATTATTATACCTGTAGTTTTGTTTATTACAGAACATCTGTGTTGGACACAATAAGTTGTACTAGTATTGATATTTTTTTTCTCTTATAGGCATTTTTTTTTTTTGCTTTTCCCTAAAAATAGAAGTAATACTTAATATGAGAGCCTTCAAGTATCCGGATTTGACTGAGCGTAGTTGCATGAGGTTCAGTTTTGTGAGCGTAGTCATATGACATTTAATACTCCATAGATTGAATAAATATAACAAAGAACACTTCAGTAAGAAGAGAAAATGCATACCTATATATATAATTCTAGGTTTCGTTTTGCTCTAGGGCAACACAAATGAATTTTTAGAGAAGACCAATGAATGACAAAAGGGAAGATTTGCGCCACAAAATAAGTAAATTTGTACTTCTGATTTTATATCTTATTCCAAGGTAGTTTTCATTCTCAAGGTTGTGACATTGCCTTAATATACTTTCATTTTCTGTTTTATTCAATCCATAGTTTGTATTAACATACTTTTCCATGGAGCTATGATTAGTGTTAAATGTATTACACTTTAGTATCAAACTCAAATTTTGATCCTTAAAACAAAAAAGAACTACAAACAACTAATACCCTATAATTGGGTCTTCTTTCTAGTTTTGCACATGCATTCAATAAAACTGAAATCTCATACATCCATAAAGTGGATAGCAAAGAAACTCAAACAGGAAAAGTGGTCAAATCTATATAAAAGATTTTTCAGACATATATGTCTTTCTAAATTGTCCTTTTTTATTGTAATTGATGAAACGTATGTGTTGGTTTCTCTAGTGACCTGTATTGTAATTAAGGAAATGTATGTAGATGATATCTCTTGTTATCCTTACCTCTTGTTTGATCACGTTACTTGAATTTTCCTGGTTCAGTAGGCATAAGCGATTTGAAAAATAAAATAGAGGGGAAGTTGTCTTGCTTGCTCCCCTTGTCCCCTGATTGCTGTATTTATAGAGCTCCTCGGCGACTACGTCTTGGCAATGAAAAGTCCTATATACCAAAAGTAGTCGCTATTGGCCCGCTTCATCATCGTAGGGAAGAATTACAAGCCATGGAAGAACATAAAAGAAGGTACCTGGACTTTCTCATTCAAAAAAGAAATTTGAGTTTGAAGGACTGTGTCGATGTTGTAAAGCAAAACGAAAAAAAGCTGCGGGACTGTTATGCTGAAGCAATTGAGTTTAGCAGTGAGGAATTGTGCGAAATCATTCTAGTGGATGCTACCTTCATCATTGCTTTCTTGCTCAGGTTTGAATTTGATGAGTTGCGAGATGATCATGACCGCATATTTGGAAAACCGTGGATGAGGCTGGACATATGGCTTGACATGCTGTTACTCGAAAATCAGCTTCCTTTCTTCATTCTTTGTGACCTTTTCAAGTATCTCCCGACAGTCAGATCCAAAACTGGGGAGGTCAGCATTTCTAACCTCTCATTGGGATTCGTCAAAGCGATAATGCATTTGGAGATTGACACAGAAAATTGGGCAACTGCCGGAACTAAACATTTTGTTGATCTTCTAAGGCGCTTATATTTGAACGAGCA
The DNA here is from genome assembly GCA_028551395.1 of Casuarina glauca. NCBI lineage: Eukaryota > Viridiplantae > Streptophyta > Magnoliopsida > Fagales > Casuarinaceae > Casuarina > Casuarina glauca. Next base: position 23,256,379 of record CM052351.1, on the reverse strand, counting down.
AGGTGGAGGAGGGAACGAGCAAGGGGGAGGGAACGGGCAAGGTGGAGAAGAGCAAGGTGGAGGACGGAACGAGCAAGGGGGAGGAGGGAACGGGCAAGGAGGAGGAGGGAACGGGCAAGTTGGAGGAGGGAACGGGCAAGGTGGAGACAAGCAAGGTGGAGGGGAAAAAGCAACACCGCCTATGCCCAGCATAACAGAGTTATCCCTTGCTGGAGCCACATTTAACGTTGGGTCAGGTAAAAATCTACTTGGCCTTAAATTCGAGAATGGAGTTCTAGAAATTCCAAAACTTATTATAAGTGAGGAAACAGAAACCCTTCTCCGTAATGTACTTGCCTTCGAGCAATGCTATTACGAAAAATATAGGATCAATGAATATGTGTTCATCATGAATCGGCTTGTTAATAGTCAAAAGGATGTGGAAATTATGGTCAAGTACGGAATTGTGGAGAACAGGCTTGCTAATAGTAAGCGAGGTTCATTTCTCATGAACAATCTTATAGACGGGGTTAGTGTGGATTTTGATGAAATGTATTTTGCTCGTCTTTGTGAGGATATGGACAAGTACTACAAGAATTCATGGCGCAAGTGGATGGTCGACTTGAGACAAAAACATTTCAAAACACCATGGACCATTATATCTTTATTTGCAGGTGCAACCCTACTTATCCTCACTTTCATACAAACGGTGTACTCCACAAGGTCTTCCAAATGGACATAGGCCTCGAAATGTCACCATTTCACCATTCCATGGCAGTTCGTTCTTATTTTGGTGTAGCTATACCTGTTTTTGTGCTTATATCCTGTTACTGTTAAATGTAAACATTGTCAGTGCTCTGTTGTTGTGTTAAAAACTGCTTTTCTTCTAGAACCGTTATGATAAGCTGTGTATTTTTCTAAAACAACATATACTGTTATGTTTGTACTGTCTTTCTATCAATTAAATGATCATACTTGAGTGCTTGATGATAATAAATTCTGCCTAATCCTAGTTAAATTTTCCTTTTTGTACTTCATAGACTTTTCAGTTTGTCTCATAAGTAATCTGGGCAGACTTCGAATGCTAAATGCACCCTGGGTGCTTGTCCATGTTGGTCTAAGAAGTAGAACCAAGAACACAAAGTATGTGATAAGGAAACTGAGAAGCACATCAGGTTTGTGTGCTCTTCAAAGCTCTAGACATAGAGCTTGTGATTGTAAGTGAACTAAAAGTAAATGTTGAAGTACAGTACTGGGTTTTCGTTGTTCGACTGCTACTTGTTGTTGAGCTTCCAAGACACTCTCTCTCAATTGGAGCTTCTCTTGGAAAACAAAAAATATCGTATGCAAAAGGCTACCACAGTATCTATGCAGTGAAAAATTAAGCCATCACTCTCGCTGACGGCCATTATATCTCGTCTTTCGTAAGCAGCAATGAGTGGGTGATAAGACTGTGCTTGAGTTCAAAGGGAGCATATAACGAGTTGAAACTAAATCCAAACTACACTTGGAGGCAGGTCATTAGGTTGTAATTGTAAATGATCATAAAAAAGAATTGTATAAAACTTGAATGTAATAGCTTCTTTCTCATTTTCTAAAGTAAAATAAATATTTATTCGATTATTATTAAAAAAAAAACAAAAATTCAAGATTTTGAATCAAAAGTTATATTGTACGTGTTAAAGATAAATAAGAGAGACCGAAGCTTTAGAATCTTCCATGACTTCTGAGATTTATTCTTAAACAACAATACCTTTGTTAACATTGATTTATACCTAGGTGAATGACATCTTTGAGTGCCATCAAGCCTTTCTTTTGAAAAAAGAGCAGAACATTGATTTTTATATAAACACATGTTTGAAACTGCGTCAATAAGCAATGCATGATCTCCTGATGGGTGTTATTCAAGCGGATTCAAAAACCTTGGTTACTCTTCGAACAATGGTGAACTTTCAAAGAAAAGGTTAAATATAAAATATTTGGGAGCACATTATAATGCTGAGAATCAGTTTCCACAAGTTAATTCTGTTAGAAAAGAGACTTTATAGGATCTGCGTAGACAGATCTAAAACACCGTTTGTATGATTTTGATTTAGCAAACAAATAAAAATAGAGTTCATAGAAACATACCGCTCTTACGATCCATTCTTTCGTCGTTGTAGACCCAATAATGCTCTTTCGAATTCGGGCTTAGGCGAATATCCTCTATTCTCATAAGATTCACTGGCTCGATGAGAGAACCTAGGTTTCGCCTCTTTTGTAAAAGACAACCTTATGAAACCCTAAGAACATTACGTATTTATATGAGCTAGAGGATAAGACCTAGCCTTACCTTATGTGCAACCCAATAGGCCCACTCATCACGGCCCTATTTGGTGTAGCCACGGCCCACATCAGCCAGTCCATATTTAGAACTTTCATGGACCAACTTAATATAGCCCACTTTAGTAAGCTTAAATAAAAAATTAAGCTAACATTCTCCCACTTGAGCTATATTAAACTGAAATAATGCATATCTTTACATTGATCCAGAAACAGTTCTGAACTAAAACCAGCCATATGAGATCTTAAACTTTGAATCACACCAGTAACTATACCTATTAAGAGATATAGCACCAATCATGACCACAAAATCTTTAATCTCTTAACACAGATAAATATGGTGATGTGGCAACTATATAACACTTTAACAATTTCTGTATGCGTTATTACTGTTGTCAGTCTAATTCTCTCTCCTTCGATAACAGAATGTCATCAGAGAATTTACTTTATGGTTCCAATGAACCTTTTACATATCTTGCACTTTATAACTCGAGTTAAACTTTATATGTTACAAGATATCCTTATGGCTATGTAATTCCAGCCAATGCTTAAGGTATACTTTTACCTTAAGTCTTTAAAGAGAAGATTAAAAGCTCCCACTATACAAAAACATCCCATGATGCCGCTAAGCCCATGCTATTGACATGTCTTTCATAAACACAAGGGCTTAGACCTTTAGTAAGCGGATCAGCTATCATATCAACTGTACTAATCGACTCTACTGAAATTTCACCTTCCTTAACCTTTTCCTTTATGGTTAAGTACTTTATGTCTATATGTTTGGACCCTCCTAGACTTTTGTTATTGTTAATAAACAATACTGCAGCTCTATTATCACAGTATAACTTGATTGGTCTATTAACAAAATCAAAGCCTTGTAATTCTCTTATGAGGTTCTTTAGCCAAACAGCTTGAATGGATGCTCCATAGCATGCCATAAATTCCGAATGCATGGTTGAAGATGTCATCATTGTCTGTTTTGAGCTTTTCCATGAAATAGCTCCTCCTGCCATCATAAACACATATCCTGATGTAGATTTCCAATCATCCTTACATCCAGCAAAATCTGAATCTGTATACCCAACCAGCTCTAATTCTTTTACATGCCTGTAAGTCATCATACAATCTTTTGTTCTCTTTAAGTACCTTAAGACCTTCTTAACAGCTACCCAATGCTCTTGTCCAGGATTCGATTGATATCTTCCAAGAAGTCCTGTTATAAAAGCTATGTCAGGGTGCGTACAAACTTGAGCATACATAATACTACCAAGCGCACTCGCATATGGTATATTCCTCATTAAAGCTTTCTCTTCCTCTATCGCAGGGCATTGATCTTTACTTAATTTATCACTCTTATAGATTGGCACTTTACCTCCTTTACAATCTTCCATGTTATACCGTTCAAGAATTCTACCTATATATGCCTTTTGAGAAAGCCCCAATAAACGCCGAGAACGGTCCCTTTGAATTTCAATCCCTAAAACATAAGTTGCTTCACCGAGATCCTTCATATCAAACTGAGTTGACAATAATTCTTTAGTCTCATGAAGTAACGTTTGACTATTACTCGCAAGTAAAATGTCATCCACATAAAGGACAAGAAAGATCGGAGTACTCCCACTAATCTTGGTGTATATACAACGATCTACTCTATTCTCCACAAAACCACATGAAGTGATAAAACTATCAAACCTTATGTACCACTGTCTAGAAGCTTGCTTTAATCCATAAATAGACTTCTTAAGTCTACAAACAAGCTTATCTCCTTCTTTCATTTCAAAACCTTCAGGCTGTTTCATATACACTGTTTCATCTAGTGTTCCATTCAGAAAAGCAGTTTTAACATCCATTTGGTGTAATTCCATATCAAAATGAGCTACTAGAGCCATTACGATTCTAAAGGAATCTTTAGAGGATACTGGAGAAAAAGTTTCATTATAATCTACTCCTTCTTTCTATGTGAAACCTTTTGCTACTAATCTAGCTTTAAACCTTTCAACTTGACCAGTAGAACTCCTTTTGGTCTTATATACCCATTTACAACCAACAGGTTTACAACCTTCAGGTAACTCAACTAGTTCCCAGACATCATTATGCTTCATTGATTGCATTTCATCTTGCATTGCATCTAACCACAACTTTGCTTGAGAACTAGATATTGCTTCTGTATATGTTATTGGATCCTTCATAACTCCTATATCATAATCATGTTCACCCAAATAAACTAAATAATCTGGATGAATTGCAGACCTTCTTTCTCTAGTTGATCTTCGAAGTATAGGTTCAGGATCTTGATTCTGCACTTGATGTTCTACAACTGGATCTATAACAGATGATGAAGACTCAGAAGTCCTTACAGTTGGTACTATAGGCATTTCTATTGCTTGAGTAGGTAAAGAAAACGTCACAGACGTGCCTACTACATCTGCATCCTGAATTGGTGGAGGAGTACTTACAACATTTTCCGCTACATCAAGCTCCAAAAACTTTGCAGTTTGAGACTCTACAATTCTAGTCCCTCCAGATGGCTTATAAAAACGATATCCCTTAGAATATTCAGGATAAGAAACAAAGTAACATCTTGTAGTCCTTGAATCCAACTTGCCTAGAGTTGGATTATACAATCTTACCTCTGCAGGACATCCCCAAACTTTTAAATGGTTTAAACTAGGTACACGACCAGTCCACAACTCAAATGGCGTAAGCGGAACAGCTTTTGTGGGTACTCGATTGAGTATATAAAGAGCTGTTTTCAAAGCTTCTCCCCATAAGAAACCAGGTAAATTAGTTCTACTAACCATACTTCTCACCATATCCATAAGAGTCCTGTTACGTCTTTCAGCTACACCATTTTGTTCAGGACTCCCTGGCATTGTAAATTGAGCAACTATTCCGGAGTCTTCTAAATATTGAGCAAACGGGCCTTTAAGCTGTCCAGCATCGCCATGTTTGCCATAGTATTCTCCCCCTCTATCTGACCTAACAACCTTGATTATTTTTCCCAACTGTTTTTCGACTTCAGTCTTGAAAATCTTGAATTTATCAAGAGACTCAGACTTTTCCTTAATCAAATACAGGTAACCATAACAGGAAAAATCATCTATAAATGTAATGAAGTATACATTTCTGCATAAGGTTGATGTATAGGGTCCACTGATATCAGTGTGTATAATCTCTAAGAGATCAGAACTGCGATTTGCAATCTTTTTCTTTATCTTGACCATTTTGCCTCTACAACAATCAACACATGTCTCTAGATCCTCTTTAAGAGGAGGAAGAATGTTAGACTTTATCAATCTATCCACCCTCTCTCTAGAAATGTGACCAAGCCTTTTATGCCACAACATGTATGATTGCTCTTTAGGTAAAGACCTTTTGGGAACAACCTTTTCAATATTATAGACATTATAAGGAGATAAACTTAATTGATATAAACCATAAGATAAAACACAAGATCCAACTTTATTTGAATTGTAAAACAGAGTAATCATTGAATTCTGTATTTCAAATGCATAACCATCCATGTCTAAAACAGAAACAGAAATTAAATTTCGTCTAAAAGACGGTACATAAAAAGTGTTCTTCAATAACATTTGAAAACCTGAATCTAATGTTAAAATAATATCTCCCACAAAGTCTATAGGGACTTTAGCATTATTCCCAACTGTAAGCCATAGCTCATCTTTACTTGGTCTCCGCTTGTTTATGAACCCCTGAATGGTAAAAGCAACATGATTAGTTGCACCAGTATCTAGCCACCAAGAACTTGATGAGGCTATAGATATATTAGATTCACAAACAAAAACCAAAGAACTATTACCTGCTGGCTTGCGCTTTTGAAGCCAAGATTTGTATTTGTTACACTCTTTCTTCATGTGACCTTTCTTCTTACAGAAGAAGCAACGATCACTCTCTTTCTTAAAGAGTGTTTTCTTGACCCCACCTTTATGACCAGATGAACTAACATTCTTAGAGGTTGAAGGAATACCTGGATGACTTGGCGCAGCAACTCTTCTGCCTTTCCCCACATTTGAATTAGGAGAATACATTACCATATGCGACTTGTCTCGCTTCAACTTCTCTTCCTCAGCTACTACTTTAGCAATCAGATCATTAAAAGACCAGCTTTCCTCCTGATTATTATAGGCAGTCTTGATTATTCCAAATTCAGGAGGAAGCGAATTCAGAGCATGGTGGACAACACACGCATCAGGGAGTGCAACATCCAAAGCCTTAAGCTTTGACTGGTAATCTACCATTCTGATGATGTAATCTCTTACATCACCAGCTCCATCATACCTCATGGCATATAATGCCTGAAGTAGCTGCCCCGTTTCAGCATTTGAAGATACCTTATACCTGCTCTCTACAGCTTCCATAAATGCCTTAGCAGTACCATCCACAGGCAACCCACTCTTAAGATGATCCATGATTGATCTCTTCATGGACAATAAACAAATCCGATTACTCCTTGTCCATGATTCAAAAGTCTTCTTTTGCTCTTCAGTACTCTCTTCAGTAAGAGCAGCTGGCTGTTCTATAGTGAAAGCAGAATGTACATCTGCCATCTCCATTGCGAACATAACATCCTCTTTCCATCTTTTAAAGTTCGCACCCGTAAGTGTCTCAATAGTAATCATTTGGTTGTTGATAGGAAAGGTGACTGAAAGTGAGCCAACACAACATTAGTAATATACGAGTACTATATAAATACAATCACATACTTGGAGATTCAGTAACTCTATCATGTAAACACCTTTGGGCAGAATACATAACAATCAATGTAAAATCTCAGCATAGTAAAGGCCATGAGAATATTCTAATTTTCATAATCTACCACCTTTGGGTGTATACACTAATCCAATTAGTCTAAACACATGCATTTTAACTATGCAACTCTTTATGTTCTAATATATAATCACCTCCTTTGGGAGTATGACTATATACTAAAACTAAAAACGTCCCAATCCGCATGAGAAAACTTCTTGAACACAATTAAGTTGTGCCACTTTGGCAGTCACAACCTAATTGGATCAAACTCATACGCGCAGACATGCTTTATGTACTCATTAGAATATGAATTAATACTTTAACAGATTCAACTAAATGCATGCTTCAATTATATATACTATAATAGCATACAGAGTATGTCTATAAACAAACTTAAGCATGAAAGAAAATAAACAAGATGTCAACATACATGCTCCAAACTTTAAAGCATTAAAAGAGACTGAAAAGATATATAAAACATATCATATAATATATCAAAACGTTCATTATTCAAAAATACACATTCGGGTTCAAACCGCACTCAATTTGGACCATCCACGCGCTCTCACGCGCCAGTCAAAGTTTCTGGTCAAAATAGTTGATTTTTTTACCGTTGACCGTTGACCGTTGACCGTTGACCGGGTCGGGTTGACCCGTTGACGGGGTCAAGTTGACCCGAATGGATCGGACCGGGTTGACCCAAATGGGCCTAACCCGGATGGGCCGGATTGGGTTGACCCGAATGGGCCGGGCCGGTGACCCGATGGGCCGGGCCGGGCCGAGCCCGATGGGCCAGGACGGGTCGGGCCGAGCCCGATGGGTCAGGACGGGTCAGGCCGACCCTGATGGGCTAGGCCGGCCCGATCCGAATGGGTCGGACCATCCTGACCCGGGTCCAGCCCTGTTGGGTCCAGACCCGGATGACCCGCGAAGCGGGTCGATCCAGCTATTCGGGTCGAAAACGACCCGGACGGCACCCGAATGAACCGCGAACGATTTCGTTCGCGATTCGCAGATTTGTGCAAGATTAGCACAAAATCTGCATCGATTCCGGCACAGATCGGCCGGAAACACATGGAAAAACTGATCTTTGGCCGATTAAACGCTCAAAAATGACCAAATTTGAACCTAAAAGTTAGGTTTTAGGAAAAAACGAAAAATTGACTCAAAAATGCGATTTTTGTGCTAAAAGTTCGTGTAGAACTGTAGATCGACTTGAACAGAAGCGGATTGTAGAGAGAAACATCACAATCCGATCAAAATTTCATCAAATTTGGCCCGAGAATGCGATTTGGGATTTTGTTAATTTGAAAGTTTTGAAAATTACAGTTTGAACCCAAATAATCCGAAAATCGTATTTCCAAATCACAAACAACACCCAAATGTTTAGCAAATCACATTTTGACCCGAACAGAAAAACAAACACGATTTTGTACACCAAATAAAAATCAAAACCGGATTTTAGACCTCATCTACGATGCTCCGATACCACATGTTAGAAAAGAGACTTTATAGGATCTGCGTAGACAGATCTAAAACACCGTTTGTATGATTTTGATTTAGCAAACAAATAAAAATAGAGTTCATAGAAACATACCGCTCTTACGATCCATTCTTTCGTCGTTGTAGACCCAATAATGCTCTTTCGAATTCGGGCTTAGGCGAATATCCTCTATTCTCATAAGATTCACTGGCTCGATGAGAGAACCTAGGTTTCGCCTCTTTTGTAAAAGACAACCTTATGAAACCCTAAGAACATTACGTATTTATATGAGCTAGAGGATAAGACCTAGCCTTACCTTATGTGCAACCTAATAGGCCCACTCATCACGGCCCTATTTGGTGTAGCCACGGCCCACATCAGCCAGTCCATATTTAGAACTTTCATGGACCAACTTAATATAGCCCACTTTAGTAAGCTTAAATAAAAAATTAAGCTAACAAATTCCACAATGCTGAGAGTCATTATAATTCGGAATCAGAACGCTCGAGTTCAAGGAAAAAAAGAAGAGACGCTTATACCCGGAATTGGCAGAAATCTCTTGTATAATTAAACAAGCAAAGTAGAGAAAATTATTGATAAATGTCTAGTTCAATTGGGAGTAGATATTGCTTAAGAAAAAGAAATCTCAAGTTTGATATTTAAGTGTATAAGTTTGGGTGTATGTGTTAATTAAAAAAAATAAAATTCAAGCTGGACTCACATTTTAATTTGGGTCAATTGAAAACTTATTTGACCCTCAATTCAATAATGAATTTCTAGAAATTCCAAAACTTATCATAGGTGAGGAAACAGAAAGCTCCCATAATTTAGTTGCTTTCTAGAAATGATATCAAAAAGGTAATTATGTCAATGAATATGTTTTCATCATGAATCACCTTGTCAATACTCACAACTATGTTGACTTAATGTACAAGTACGAAACTCTGGATAATAGGCTTGGCAATAAAGATGAGAGGTCATCTATTATTGACAAACTTACGCATGGGCTTATGTAGAAGTTCACTGAATTCTGTTTTGCTAGTATTCGTAAAAGAACTGGACAAGTACCGTAAAGAACCATGGCATCCACTAACTTGAGATGAAAAATTTTCAACACACCGTGGACCACACTATCTTTAATCGCAGTTACTACAATTATTATATTCATTTTCATACAAACAGTGTACTGGACAAGGTCTTCTAATGCTAATGGCCAAAAGCCTTGAAATGCCACCATTGCAACATTCAATGGTGGTTGTTTTTTATTTTGGAGCAGATAGACTTCTCTTATATCCTGTTGAATTCAAACATTGTCAAAGTTAACCAGTTTTATTAAAAGCTACTTTCCACCTTAAACGATTTGGTAAGGGTTTATTTCTTTATTAAGCAATATATATTGCTATGCTGGTAATGTCTTTCTACCAATTGAATGATCATACTTGAGAGTTAGTAGAATTGTGTCGAAGTCCCAAAATGTCCCAAAATAGGCACACCCACAAACTCTTCCATCATAAATCGTACAAGAATGCTACTAATAGAATTGTATCGAAGTCCTATGTGACTGTGACAGATTTTAGTAGCATCCCGAAGGTGTAGTAGGCACCTCATGAGACAACCCTTTTGGATGGGAAGCCCGATGTAATCTTCTTGGATGCAGAATGGGATTAGGCTTCTGCCGACCATCACCATAGTCTTATAGCCAAATTTAGTGGGATTTGTTTGCCAGTAGACGTTTTTGAACGTTTCATGAACACCACTTAGGGGCTTGAAGAACCAATAATTGTTAGATTCAAATCGACCAAATAGATAATTATTCCTCTTCAATTAGACAAAGGGTTTTCATGAGCACGGTTAAGGGACAATAATGTCCTGGATTAGCAGTACAGGCTGAGGTACCCAGACGACCAAGGACGTGGCTCGTCTGTTCACTGGACCAAGTGGCCTGCGATGTGGCTTGCCCATGGTACAGACTAGGCGGCTATGCATCCGGCCGACCATTTTATTTCCCTGTACTGGGCGGCTTGCTCGGGTGGTGCCCTGTTTTGTATTTTGTACTTGTAAAGATTGAAACTCTATTTTAACTTGTATTTCCACTGCGATGTAATCTAAAATGACCCATGTATAGAATGTAATCCCATTGGGCGTGGGGAGTCTTTGTCTAGTTGCTTGGAGCTTGTTTGCCTAGTTGCTTGTAACTTGGATGATTCTCTAGTTCAATAAAGATGTATATTTAGACTTGTATTTGTGTGTACTCTTTATTCTGCAACAACCTCCCAACGATGTCTCGAGACTGACTAAATTGTCCCATTATGGCTTTCAGGTAGTATATTGAGAGCGTAAAAGGCTAACCCAAATCTCTACTAAGACCTAGGTGTCGCATGGATCTACTAAGATTGTGACATTTGGTATCAAGGAGCCAGTTAGCCCAAGACAGACCAGAGCATGGCGTCTGAGGGCATAATAGATGTACAGCCTCTAAAGAAGAAGGCGAAATGCAAAACTTCCCTAATAAACACGAGGATCTCGCTCGAGGATAGAATTAATGCACTGGAACAAGATGCTGAGGTATCTAAGGCCAAGATTGAAATACTAGAAAGCTAAGTCGCAGTGTTGACATCCATTGATGATAGACTCGGCTTGGTCAAAAACTTCATTTCTCAAATTGAAGAACATATGTTCGAACTCCGGGACACAGTGGCACAACTACGAGTCAAATCCAACCCTATTGCCGGGCTACACCCTAACATTCCTAAACCTAAGTACTACAGTGGCAAGCAGGATGCCACTGAAGTGGAAGATTTTATCTGACACTTAGAACAATATTTCAAGATGGCCCACGTCCTAGACGACCAGTTCAAAGTGCAAACCGTAGCCTGTTATCTTACGGGCAACGTGAACGTGTGGTGGAGAAGGAAGTGCCAAAAGGTAGAGATTGGCAAGGAAGAAATCAGCACTTTCAAGGCCTTTAAGACGGCTTTGAAGAAACAATTTCTACTTATGAATGTATACCGGAGCGCTTATGACAACCTTCATTTCTTGAAACATACATCTACTCTAAAAGTGTATGTACAAGCGTCCACAAAGGCGACTTTGTACCTTAAGAACATATCAGAGAAAGCTCTCTTATACTTCTTCACCATTGAGCTCTAAAAATGGGCTATGGATGAAGTGGAGAAAAGGGATGTGCACTTGTTGAGCAAGGCCATCTTGATTATAAAATCCCTACCAGATCATAGGGTCATTGATAACTCTATTTTATATAGAGTTATTTTGATTATTTTAGATAATATTTAATATTATTTTTATTAGATTATATTTGTATTTAATTGTATTTGTATATTTTGTGTTATTTTATGCAACAAACCCAAAATAGAAGAAAAAGAAGCAAAAGAAATAGAAAACCATAAAAAAGGAATAGAAAAGAAAACAAGGGTATGAAGGTTAACGTGAATTATCAAGGGAACAAGAAAGAAAAGAAAAAAAGAAAGGTGGGTTGCGTGAGTGGAAAACACGTGGGACCGTAAGAGAGAAAAAGAGGCCGATTAACAAAACAAAACGAGAGTCGGGCTTTTATCGTGGAAGAGAGGAGAGAAACCGAAAAAAAGGAGAAAAGGCTTTTACCGGACGAACCAAGGCGGGGGATCTCGCCGGAGCTCATAGACGACGCGCGACAGCGCGCGTCTCAGGTGTAGAACATGGCGGTCGTGCGACAGCAGACCGCCTGTGTCCTTTTCCGGCGAGAAACCCATTTCGACGGTTTTCCGGCCAACTTTGAGTGCTTTCCGACAATCAGAAAGCAGATCTGGCTTCACACTGCAGTTTCTGACGTTTCTGTACCAGTTTCACGGCGATCTACGGCGGTTTCCGGCGAAGAACGGCGAACGCCATCCGAGTCTTCTCCGTCAGATCTACACGTTTCTGTGGCGATTCTACTTAATCTTTCTACAGATCTGTAATCTAGGCATCCCGATCTACGTTTCTGGAAGTTTCTGTGAGGACCCGTGGCAGCGGACGGCGGCAAGTGTCACCGGCGCGTGGCAGCGCATGTGAAAGCGCATGATGGCGCGTGTCGGCTCGTTTTCTTCCCGTTTTCCAGACAGCGTCATTTCCTCCTCCTGATGTGCAGATTTGTGCAATTTGTTTTGTGATTTGAAGACATTTTTAGTGACAACTTTAATGTTTTTAAATTCCAGAATGTTTTGTTCATGTTTGTGCACTGATTTCTGTTATGTAAATATGTTGTTTTAGTTTAGTTTGTTAGAGCTATGATGGAACTTAATTATAACGTATGAATGTGATTATTTAGGCTTTGTGAGATATTTTATGAATGTGAAGTTGCATATTACGGAGCTTAATGCTTTTAGGTGATTAGCTACCACTTAATTGATATGATTGGCATGTTTGAGACCGACGGGAGATAGCATGCAGTTGCTTCATGTAATATGCAACCATAGATTAATATGGATAGACATATACCATATGATTTGTGTGGCTTTAGGTGCAAACTGGAATATTCACATATCTTAATGCACTTAGTTTATTTAATTCATATGCAGACTCATAGTGAATTAATAAGCTAAGTAGGTTCGCTATACCTAGACATAGGATAGTGAATAAGTTAGGAAATTCCGCCATCATATGAGTAGAATTAATCTTGCGAGCATGGATGATCGACATTTGTATATAGTAATTAGGTGAAATCGGATGCTCTAGCATCTTTCGTTAATCAAGTTTAGGTTAAATTTAGTTCTTTAGTTAATGTTTTACCATTTCGATTTGCTAGATAAACTTTAGGAACTATTCACCATTAGTAATTAATTAGCTTGGTAAACACTAGTCTTCGTGGGACGATACTCATACTTATCATTATATTACTTGTTCGACATGTACACTTGCATGTAGAATTTCACCGAACAGTCATTGAACCTACAAATACAAGGTCATCAGCTTAGGGAGAGAACTCGGGAAATGGTGGTAATAGACCTTTATCGAATCAAAACAGTGGAGACAGACCTCCACCGAATCAGAATGATGGGAATGGGTATAGACCCATATTCGGTCATGATGGTGAGGTGAATAGGACTTACTTCATTTGCAATGGACCTCATATTATGAGCCACTACCCCAAGAAAAGGTCTATGAACACGATTGAAAAAAAAGTGACCCTAGTTGAACCTCTAGTCAAAGAGGAGCAATCAATGGCTCTTCAAGTGTTTAACTTGATAAAAGGTAAGGCATCGACGTCTACCACCAGGTCGTTGATGTACATAGAGTGTGCCAACGACAAACTCACTAAAGCTATGGTGGACTCGGACGTGACCAATAATTTCATCACGCCAACAAAAGCTAAAAGATTGGGGCTAACGGTGAGAAAGGATGCTAGGTCACTAAAAATGGTGAATAGTACACCTTGGCCTGTAGTTGGAGTAGCTCGAGGAGTAAAGCTGCATGTTAGTAAGTGGCAAGGGAAGGTGGACTTGACAGTGGTGGCCATGGACAATTACAAGCTAGTTCTTGGACTAGATTTTCTTCATGTGGCTGATGCCTTTCCTATCCCCGCACACAATTGCATGTGTATTCTCACAGGTGATATGTCATCTCTTGTTCTAACCCAAGGTGTGGGTTCAACACAGAAAAGCCTTTCTACCATGCAGTTTAAGACAGGTATATGGAAGGGCAAACAGGCCTATTTAGCCATACTCAAGGAAACAAATAGTGTGATACAGAACAATCTTTCGGGAATGATAACCAACCTCTTGGTGGAGAATTGGGACATGATGCCTTATAAATTACCAAAGGAATTACCTCCCAAGCAAAAGGTAGACCACGCGATAGAACTAGAACCAAGGGCTAAGCCACCAGCTAAGGCCCCCTACCGAATGGTGCCACCTGAGCTGGAAGAGCTTAGGAAACAGCTGAAGTCCTTGCTAGATGCGGGATACATCCAACCAACAAAGGCACTATACAGTGCACCAGTCCTATTCCAGTCTAAGAAAGACAGGTCTTTGTGACTCTGTATAGACTACAGGCACTGAACAAGGTCATCGTCAAGAACAAGTATCTCATCCCCTTGATTGGAGACTTGTTTGATCGGTTGGGACATGCCCGTTACTTCACGAAGGTAAACTTGTGGTTGGGCTATCACCAAGTCTAAATTACAACAGGAAATGAGCTGAAAACTACCTGTGTGACACAGTACGACTCCTTTGAATGGCTAGTCATGCCGTTTGGGCTAACTAAAGCCCCAGCCACATTTTGCACCCTAATGAACAACCTACTTCATCCTTACCTAGATAAGTTTATGGTTGTTTACAACACTTCTCTTGAAGAGCACATAGAACACCTGAAAGTCTTATTTAGGGTGTTGGATGAGAACAAGCTATACCTAAAGAAAGAGAAGTGCTCGTTTGCCTAGGAGGAAGTCCAATTTTTGGGCCACGTGATCAGTCAAGGCATTCTTTGGATGGACTCTGCCAAGGTAAAGGCCATCCAAGACTGGAAAGCTCCTTCTAAAGTTATAAAGTTGAGATCTTTCCTAGGCTTGACCAATTATTATCGGCGCTTTATTACAAGGTTCTCCATGAGGGCAACCCTTTTAACGGATTTGCTGAAGAAATCAAATCTGTGGGATTGGATGGAGGTGTGCCAGCGGGCCTTCGAAGATCTAAAAGCTCCAATGACTAAGGAACCGATGTTGGCTCTACCAGACTTCATGAAATTGTTTGAAGTGCACTCCAATGCTTTTGATTATGCCATTGGAGGAGTACTTATGCAAGGATGACATTCCATTGCTTTCGAGAGTCAGAAGCTAAATGTGGTGAAGCGCAAGTACACGGTTCAAGAAAAGGAGATGACGGTAATAGTTCATTGCCTCAGGACATGGCGCCACTATCTACTGGGTTTCTAGTTCGTGATCTAGATGGACAATATGGCCACAAGCTTCTTTTAGACTCAGAAGAAGCTGTCGCCTAAGCAAGCTAGGTGGCAGGACTTTCTAGCTGAGTTTGATTATGTAATGACTTATAAGCCAGGGAAGAGCAATGTGGTGGCCGATGCTCTTAGCCGGAAGATGGAACTAGTTGTCTTGAGTATAGTGGAAGGAGATGTGCTACCACTTGTGAAGGAAAGAATGGCCTATGACCCAATGGCCAAACAGCCAGTACAACTAATTGAGGAAAGGAAGACCAAGTAGTTCTAGTTAGAAGACAGACTGCTTTACACCAAGGGTAGGCTCTCGTATGTGCTTAAGTGGCAGAATCTTTGTTGTAGACTTATCGGCAAATACCATGATACTATATGGGCAGGGCATCTGGGGTAATAGAGGACGAGGGCTCCTCTAGAAGCCTCGTATTATTAGCCAGACATGCGAGATCAGGTCGAGCTGTTTGTGAAGACTTGCCTCATTTGCCTGTAGGATAAGCCAGAAAGGAAGGCTCCTACAGGATTACTGGAGCCTCTACCGATACCAACCCGACCATGGGAAAGCATTTCCATCGACTTCATGACTTGTTTGCCCAAGTCAGACGGGTACTGCTCGATCCTAGTGGTGGTGGACCGATTGTCAAAGTATGGGACTTTTATACTGGCCCCTATGGAGTATTCTATAGAAGTCACAGTTTGTCTATTCTTCAAGCATGTTGTGAAGTATTGGGGGCTGTTGCAGGACATCGTGAGTGACTACGATCCGCTGTTCACCAGCCAGTTTGGAAAGGAGTTATTTGGTCTCCTGGGCTCAAAACTTCGATTCTTTATTGCCTTTCACCCTTAAACCGACGGGCAGACAGAGAGGGTAAACAGCTTGGTGAAGTTATATTTGTGACACTTTGTCAGTGAGAACGAGAAGAACTGGGTGAAGTTGCTAGATATGTCTCAATTCTCCTACAATCTACAAACAAATGAATCGACCAACAAAAGCCCCTTTGAGTTGGTGACAGGACAATAACTGTTGACCCTTCTAACCATTGAAACAAGGTCGCCCAAGCAGTGTTATAGCGCCTATGAGATTACAAGATCATGGAGAAGGAACTCAAAATTGGCCAAGTCTTACTTGAATAAGGCTGCTAAGAGAATGACGAAGTGGGCCAATGTGAAGCTGAGGCCAGTTGTCTACAACATCAGGGACCAAGTTTTGGTGAAGTTCCTCCCGTATCAGTACAAGACATACCAACCCCTCCACGAGGGCTTGGTTCAAAAGTATGTTGGATCGTTTGAGATCATGGCAAAGGTTGGCAAGGTGTCTTATCTGCTACTTCTCCTCACCAGCCTCGAGATCTATTCGGCCTTCTATCTAAGCATGTTGAAGCCCTTACATGCCAACAAGCTGGAAGCAGAGAGGAACCAGTCAAAGCGGACTCCCCCTATTATGTTAGCGTCCTTCGATGGAGAAGTGAAAGAAATCTTAGGAAACCACATCATTCACAAATTGCAAGTCCCTCCACGACGGCAATTCTGTGTCAAGTGGAAAGGCCGACTGCGTACAGTGGCATCGCGGTAGTAGTAAGAGGATTTGTGGCAATTTAGTAACATCATCAATGAGTACCTGGAAGCGGCAAGAGTGCCGCCTACTTGAAGATCTTACTGTGAAGACGAAGGCCCATTGGACTAATACGAGTCGGGAGTCTGTGGGGGTCATGCGAGCCAAGGACAATGCTCAATGATCGTAGCCCTTATGGCCTCACAACGACGAGGGTGTCACTGGCTTAGGTGGGGGAGATTGTCCCGCACTAGTAATACTGGCCAAGGTACCCGAAAAACCGAGGACATGGCTCGTCTGTTCACTGGACCAGGTGGCCTGGGATGTGGCCTACCTATGGTATAGAGCAGGCGGTTAGGCATCCGACTGACCATTTTGCTTCCCTGTATTGGGTCGCCCGCTCGGGTGGTGCCCTATTTTGTATTTTGTACTTGTAAAGATTGTAACTCTATTTTAACTTGTATTTTCACGGCAATGTAATCTAAAACGACCCATGTATATAATGTAATCCCGTTGGGCATGGGGAGTCTTTGCCTAGTTACTTATAGCTTGTTTGCCTAGTTACTTGCAACTTGGATGATTCTTTGGTTCAATAAAGATGTATATTTAAACTTGTATTTATATGTGCGCTTTATTCTGCAACAACCTCTCAATGAGTTATCTTGGGACTAACCAAATTGTCCCATTATGGCTTTTAGGTAGTATACTGAAAGCGTAGAAGGCTGACCTAGATCTTTGTTGAGACCTAGGTGCCACATGGATCTACTAAGACCGTGACAATAAGGTCTTTGACAAATCAAGACTTCTTCTGTTTCGTTGGGATCAAACATGCCTTGGAGAGCACACAACAGTGGCGCTGTGGCTGAGACTTCCCAATCTGCCTCCTACCGTCCATAATCGAGGAGCCTTAGAAAAGCTTGGCAACCAGCTTGGTAAATTTCTGTGTGCATCTGCGCACACAAAAGTTCAAGATTTCTTCTGTTTCGTTAGGATCAAACGTGCCTCGGAGACCGCACGACGGTGGCACTGTGGCTGAGACTTTCCAATTTGCCTTCAATCATCCATAATTGAGGAGCCATGGAAAAGCTTGGCAACCAGCTTAGTAAATTTTTGTGTGCATCTACACATATAAAAGTTCAAACACTCGGCATACACTCAGGTGTGCATAAAACTAGATCTTGCCAAACCATTGCCTGAGAATTTTTAGACCATGTCAGGATGTCTTGAACCACCCATCTTGCAAGAGATTCAATATGAAGAAAAATAGGTTACTACTCTCATTGTCATCTTCAAGGCTGCAAATGTCATCTGTGTCACAAGCTCTAGGAGCACACGTAACCTATTCGGCCAAATGATTCAGAGAGCAGTGATTCCCAAAAGGGCACTCAAGCTTTGGTGCCAGTCATCCCAAAGCCAGAAACCTATCAACCCATTGGGCAAGCATTGAAGAGGCAAAAAAAAATCCCAACAAAAGGTATCAGTGTCGGAATAGAATCACCAAATTTGGTAGCTAAAACAGACTTCCACGGTGCAGTTACCACTTGTTTGTGAACGTATCTCAAAGGACAAAGGCAAAGGCAACTGGGGGAAATACCTTCGGCTATCTCTTCTTCTAAACAATCTACCAAAGGGGGATTCAGTACAGGCTCTTTTTCCAGATCTTCAGCCACAACATCAATCAAGGGGTGGAGTTCCAGATAGCAATATGCGGGCTCCAAGGTACAACTCCAAAGGGATGCCAATAGATAACCCAGCTTGAGGACCCTCTTGCTGTGTGTCAAAATGCCTCAAAAAGACTCTGGAGGCAAGTTCACTTATAGCTTTGGCCCTGCTCTCTCAAGGCTTAGATTTTCCTAATAATGAAACAAAAATAGGTGTGAGTGAAAGTAAATCATGGGATAGTGAAATTGCCTCAGAGGATAGTCAAACTGAAAATAAGGAGGATGTCTCTTTCAAATGCCTAAGAAAAACAATGGCCCTCCCAACAAGACTGCCGGGTTTACAAAACAAACAAATGGTATAGTGGAGGTAATAGGCAACTAATCCCGATGATGGAGGTCTTGGAGGAGGATCGTGATGTGGCCATACCTCTGGTCATGCAAAATCAGTATCAACCTCTCCGAAGACAGGGATCTACCATAGAGGATTTTTTTTAAGGAAGGCCAGATCCCTAGAAGCACTATAGCAACGGTGCTAGCCTTAATCCCCAAAGTCTCTCAATTAAGTAGCTCTCTAGACTTAAGGCCAACCAGTTTATGCACTTTTTGTTAAAAAGTTCTAGTGAAGATCCTCAATGACTACTTAGCTCAGGTGCTTCCTTTTGTGATATTGTTGGAGCAATTGAGTTTTGTTAAGAACATATCCATCTAGGAAAGTTAGTATTGGTTGAAGAAATGGTTCTTGAAATTAACCGAGGTGTTCAAATGGAAATGTAATAATCAAATTGGGCATGTCCAAATCTTATGATAGACTAGAGTGATGTTTTTTGTTAGAGGTCATGTTAAGGTCTAGGTTTTCTACAATGTGTATGGATATTATTTTTTGTTGCATATCAAACAATTGGTTTTCTATTCAATTGCAAGGGAAGAAGTTTGGATTTTTCAATTCTACTAGTGCTTTAACATAGAGGGATCCCCCTTCACCAAGCTTATTTGCTATTGTTCAAAAGGCTTTTAATGGGTTTATTGGAAGATACAAAGGTATGAATGCATTTGGGTACATTTCACATTTACTTTATGCTAGCAACATGATTGTTTTTCTTAATGGTCGGAAGAGATTGATATCCAACTTCATGGAACTTTTAAGGGAATATGAGCATCATAGTGAGTAGTAAGTTAATGTACAAAAACATAACTTTTTACTTGGAAAGATAGCTTCTTTGTACAAGAAGCACACCTCAGACATTGAAAAAGCTTTTCTTATGTGGATCTTTATTTGAAATACTTGGGAGTTCCATTGTTTAAAGGAAGGCTAAGTAAATTTATTTTCAAGAGTTATTGACAAAGATTATGGGATGTATTAGCAATTGGAAGAACATGTCCCTCTCTCATGAGGAAAAGCTTGTCCTAATCCAAAGTGTACTATCTTCCTTACCATTACACTACTTATCAATTTCCAAAGCTTTAAAGTTTGTCTAGAGAAAGATGAATCAGAAAATGTCTAAATTCTTACGGAGTATCCATGGGGTTCATAGACCTCATTGTGTAAGTTGGGAAAAAGCTTATAGACCTACTGATGAGGGGGGATTGGGTATTCAAGACCTAAAAAGGGTCATGAAAAGCTTTCATATGAAGATGGCACGCAACTATCTCAAGGTGACTCTTTATGCACGCAATTGATGCAACGAAAGTTTGGCATTGCTCCAGAAGTTCTTCACCACCAAAGGCATACTCCAGCCTCTCATTGTTGGACTAGTATAAGTACTCATGCTCCATTTGTTATCCTACAAAGTATATGGTTAATCAATGATGCTTCTAGGTCTTTTTGAAGGAATAAATGGCTAAATGACCTTTTATTATTTACTACTTATGAAAATCAACCAACGACTATATAAGAAGCACTTTTAGATTAGCTTCTTTCATCAACTTTCTTATCTCTAGGTCAATTGGCACAAGCTAGATAGATTATCCTCTTAAAAGAGGCTAAGAAGCTTATTTTTAAACACTTAAACAATGAATCTTTCTCTGTTGCTTTGGTGTATGATGAAATGTGGGTTCATAAAGAAAAGGTGTACTAGAACAAAGTTGTTTGGAACTCTTATTTACTAGCAAAGACAAGTTTTTTATGTGGCAAATCATGTATAATGGATTCATGACGGATTCTAACATTCAAGGATGAGGTTTTTCTTTAGCTTCTAAATGTATCTGCTGCTCCTAGCCACAATTACCTATTTTGTGAAAAGATTTTGGCAAGTGGCTTTTAGAACTACTTTAGTAATCACCTTCATTTTTTGGTAAGAAGGGATTCTATTTCAAATCTTATTACATATTTATTTAATAAGGCTATAGACTCTTCCCAAGTTGGAATTGTAATTGTATTGGTTGGTGGTCATACTCTATAGTGCATATGGTTGGTAAGGAATGATGTCCTCTATTCAAAAAATGGTCTTTTCTTACCATTTCTCATAGGCGTTGGATGGTATGTTGGAATTCCCCCCTTTGGATAGTCTTAAGTTAAATACAGATGGATATTGTATTAGTGGTATATATGTAGGAACTAAAGTACTAAGAGATTTTTGTGGTAGTGTACATTGGCATATTCAATTAATTTGAGAGGCGGCGATAGTGCTAAATTTGATATTTTGGCATTACTTGAGAGCTTAAAGTTATGTTAGCAGAAAAGAATCATTTTATCACAGATAGAGAAAGATTCCTAATTTATGGTATAATGTTTAAAAGATTAGTTGCTACTCCTTGGAGATAGATTATCATATGTGGATATGCTTAGCTTATATTCATCTAGATGTTAAAATATAACATGTCTTTTGAGAAGCTAATTTTCTAACAAATGGATTACCTAGTTTCAAGCATTCTTTTTTAGGATTGCAGGTGTTGTCAACACTTGGGTCTTTACCAACTTGGTATTGATGAATTTTGTGGGAAGATCTTATTAGGCATCTTTCCCAATCTGTTATTAATGAATTTTGTGGGAAGATCAGTTAGGCCTAAAACATTTAAAGCCATCATAATCATTTTTATCTTTCATAGATGGTAAAAGTTGTTATGTTTACTCCTTTATATCATCATTTAGACTACGTTCCTATGCTAGTTTCTTATTATAATATTTCATATATAATTTGCAGCTACTTGTTGGTTTCATTTTGTAAAGGGTCGAGTTTATGACATGCTTCATGTATTTCCTTACAAATTTGACATTCAGGTCAAGTTGTAGTCTCAATATAACTAGCTTAGCATAAATCTTTTGACATATACATATATGTATATATATACACCATATATGAAAGTAGGTTGTCACACTCTTAGCTTGCAGTTTTTGTTTTTATCATTTGTGTCTAGCAATGTCAAAAATTAATCCAAACTATATTGGACGATAGCTAACTTGGTTGTAAATATGTATGATTAAAAAAAGTATCATATGGCCTTTTGAATGTAACAACTCTTCTTCAACTTAAGTGGTAATGTGAACTATTTGTATCTAGTTCCAATAATGGTCTCTTTTAGCTGCTTACAAGTGACATGCTAATAAAAAGATAGACATTGGAAATATCCATCATCCTTTATTTCTTTTCCCTTGCTTTTCTACGAATTCCTACTATCCTGAATTCACAAAGAGTCTGAAATGGAAGTTCCACATCAAACTGGCCATATAATCTAGGAAAGTTTTATCCTGGTTCAAGATCAAGGAGACCTAGTTACTGAAATCAAATCAGTTGTATGCAGGATAATCCGAAGGGAGACTGCTGTGCATGATGTCCTTTCCGAAGTTGATGTCGATGACCTCAAAGTAATCCCAACCCATCACCTTGCCTCTTCTTACATCCGTCCGAGGTGGTATTATCTGTCCCACATCAAATATAGTATAGCATTTTGATGGACTTATGAGGAAAGGAACTTGTCCCGTGCCTAATTTAATATAATTTTACCAAAATAGAACATGCTTTCTGTCTGAAATTTTTGTCTTGTATACAATATTTGGTGCGGTAAAAAGTACTATTAGTTCTTTACTTAAGAGTCTCTTTTCTAACAAGTAGTATTAAAGGCAAGTTGAAATTTCTTTATACTTACAAGGTTCATTAATGTCTACATCATATCATTAATACTTACAAGTAGTATTAAAGGCTAGGTTCGGGAGATCTGGATGGTGATGAGGTTCTCATGGGATCTCATGGGATCTCACGGGATGTCATGGGTTCACTATATGTTTAGATTCCTTTTTTTTTTTGTTTTTCTTTTTTTAATTATATCAATTGTTCAACTGTGAGTTCTTAAATCCATTATTTTTACAAAGCATTGATTTTAGAAAATTCTTTTCTTACTATATTTTCAAACATTGATTTTTTTTCCCCTTCAGATCTTGATTTTGAAGTTTAATTTAGATAATAATTTAGCTTTAAAACCTTATATTTTCTATGGAATTGAATGATTAGAAATATTATCTCTAAGAAGATAATTTATAATCTATGATTTTATAAAGTTTATCTGACCAAATAATTGTTACTTAATAATTATGAGTTGTGAAGATTATGAGGTTTCATACTTAGGAAACTTAAGTTTAAATGGTGTCTTTTGAACTTCGTGAAAAGATTTCAAATCATTTTTTAACGAAAGGTTGGATTTTTACATAATGTTAACTATATGAATAGAAGATTTAATTTAGGAAGGGTGGTGCAATAACAAGTTCTATATTAAGACATCATATTTTAATAGATAGAATTCAGACTATCCCATTACTCATTTATGAAAAGACCAAATGACCAAATAATTTGAATTTATTGAAAAAAAAAAGTATCAAAAAATTAGGGAATTTCAAATTAAATAGCTATTTGAAGATAATTAAATACGCTACCTATGTTACATGTAGATATATGTCTTGAAATAAGAGTAAAATATAATAATTAATGCTTGATCAATACAAAGTATTAGTATTGTATAGAATTATATTAAGGGAATATTCATTCATGAAGAGATATTTATGATTAATAGATTATTTTAATTATACCCTATTAAGTCAAATGACTTTGAATAGGAATAAAGTATATTGATTTAATGGCTAACTGACGCAAAAGGGGATATTGCATCAATCGTGTTTCATTTAAACAAAAGTAGTTGGTAATTGTGAGATAAATGATTGTAGGTTTGACAACTTTGTCTTTATAATTTTTGATTAGCAACATTTAATTTGATTAGCATTTAAGTTCCAAGGAAATCATTTTATTGATGATTTTAAAGTAATTAAAATTTGTTTCTCTTAAGTAGATATGAAGGGTTTATATTCAAAGAGTTATAGCTCATTGAGTGTAACTCTAGTTAAAAATATTTGATGGACCATTTAGCATTTAAAAAAGATGGAAAATCACATACATGAATTGCTACGATTTTTTACATGGAAGATCCTAATAATGAGGGACATAAACATATAAAATAAATAATTTTTTTATAAAGCAAAGGAAAGGATGGATATGGTATTAAAACTATCTTTCCATGGATGGATGAATAGCCTTTTAACCTTCTTTCTTTGTTATATTCTTTTTCCATTGTTTTCTCTCTTTTACTTTGATTTAGAAGTAAAACCTTAACACCTCTTTTAGATTTGGCTTGAAGATTTTATTTTCAATATGACAATATGCCTATTATTTTTGCTACGTCTACCATTATATTATTACTTGAATATTGAATATAAGGAAATGACCATTCGAAATAACTGATTACATTCTATTAGTTGTGACTACTTTAGATATTTTATCGTGTTCACCTTAACATAAGGAGTTCACAATGATTAAGAATAAAATCATATATGTAGATATTACCATAAGGAAATTGTTATAAAAGAAAATTCATTTGGGATTATGTCCTTTGATCCATTGATCACAAATCAAGTAGTCCTCTTACTATTTTATTTGAACAAACAACTATTTAGACATGAACGCTTTTGATAAAATATCATGCTAAATAATATTCTGTTAGTATTGCCTCAATATAACATTTGCTTAATCAATATGAGGTTACAACTTTTCTTTTGCTGCAATATTGCCCTTTGGAAGGCTCAGGTTATGGAAAACTTTGTTATGCCAGTTTTAAGTAATTTTATCATAATTTATCTAGCGTTTTTGTTCAGATATAGATGTAAAATAATTCACGGAACGATTCAAAATATGTTGGATGTATATCTTATTTAAAAGGATGAATATCTTATATATTTTATTGGTACTTCTGATTTGTTCTTTCTAACTATAAAAATTAAGTTTAATTCCACATATTGACAACTATACATGAAGGAAATTTTTCTCGACTTATAGTAGCGTAGAAATGGAAACATTTGATAGCGCACTCAGTCCAAAGCTTGTTACGAGCATTCTGGGGCTGCGTTCCAGTGGGTAGCATCCCCTGCCAACGGAAACGGTGTCACGCAGTAGTCGATGATCATGCTGATGTTCAAAATTCTTGCTGGGGACGGTGTCGGAGCTAACATTTCGCCTCATCTAGCTGTTCAGGGTGGAGCTGTTTTGCGGTAGGAAAAGATAAAGCACGAAAAAAGGGGTATTTTCCTTTCTTTTTTATTTTTATTTTATAAAGCAGCAAACTTTCCTTGTTTGTACACGGGGCCTTGTTGTGCTTGTCATGTAATCACGATTTTCATTTTTTCATTAGAAGTTTTTTATATAACAGTTTGACATGTAGGGTACTTTTAAAGAGTGAGAATCAAAATAAATTTTGGAATAAAACCTCTTTTCTTAAGAACAAAAATATAAGGCTTTCTCTACTTACAATTTAGAATACATAAGAGGATTAATAAAGTAACCTTATACAAGAAGGCTAACCTATTGGGCCAAGGCCATATATGTACAAAACCTTGACCCAATGGGTAATGACAATGTATACAAGGTAACGTTACTTTCTTTACATCCCCCCTCAAGCTAGTGCTTTATACAAGTCAAACATTCCCAGCTTGCTTAGGAGAAAATAATGTTGTTGAATGCCCAAAGCCTTTGTCAAGAGGTCTGCAGGTTGTTGCTTAGTAGAAACATGAGCTGTTCTAATGATACCTCGTGCAATGTTTTCTCATATGAAGTGACAATCGACTTCAATATGTTTACTTTTTTCATTCATAACAGGATTAGTAGCAATCTTCATGGCTGATTCATTGTGACAAAAAAGGGCAACCGGTCTCAAGGACTTAACTTGCAAGTCATCTAATAGTCCTAGTAGCTAAATAATTTCACATGAAGTAGAGGCCATGGCTCGGTATTCTGCTTCAGTTAAGGATTAAGAGACAGTACCTTGTTTCTTGCATTTCCAAGAGATTAAGGATTCCCCTAGTTTAACACAAAAACCTGTGACAGACCTTCTACTCATTTTGCACCTTGCATAATCGGAATCACAAAAGGCCTGTAAGTTAAGGTTGTTACTTGTCTTCATTAATAGACCTATACCAGGGGAGTTATTAATGTACCTAACAACACGAAAAGCAGCTTCTTGGTGAGACTATTTAGGAGTATGCATGAATTGACTTAAAATTTGGACGGCATAGCTAACGTCAGGCCTGGTCACAGTAAGATATATTAATCTCCCAATCAATCGCTTAAATCCTATAACATCTATAAGTAATGGATCATCCTTCTCTTTGGTCTTGTCAAGGGCTATGAGGCCTACATCATAATCCTCAAAAGTATGATCGAGGTTCTGTTCCATTGGAGTCTCTATAGGCCTACACCCAGAAAGTCTACACTCTAAAATGAGCTCCAATACATACTTTCTTTAATTCAAAACAATACCAGATTTAGATCTGGCAAACTCAATTCCAAGAAAATACTTGACTAGACCAAGATCTTTAATTTGAAATTTAGAGTGCAAGTACTTCTTGAACTCAAGGATAAATGGCTTATCTCCCCCTAGAATGATAATGTCATTAACATAAATGAATACTATGAGAATGCCTTTACCAATCTATTTAACAAATAAAGAGGTGTCATGATAAGATTGATGAAAGCCAATGTCAATGAGGGCCTCAGAGAACTTGTGAACCATTGCCTCGATGCTTGTTTTAAGCCATATAAAGATTTCCTAAAGCAACAAACTTTCTTGCCCCTTCTATATGAATATCCTTAGGAATCCTCATGTAAACTTCTTCATCTAAGTCTCCTTGAAGAAAGGCAATATAGACCTCCATTTGATGCAGTTCCTAATGGTGAATGCAAGTAAGGGTTACCAAGATACGCATAGTGATCATCTTGCCCACTAGGGCAAAGGTCTCAAAGTAATCGATTCCCTCTTCTTGGCTATACCTTTTTGCCACTAATCGTGCTTTATATCTTTCTATACTCCCATCAACTCGATATTTGATTTTGTAGACCCATTTGTAACCAATAGGTTATCTCCCTACAGGCGAAATAACTAGATCCCATGTATGATTAGACTCTAAGGCCTTAATCTCCTTAGCCATGGCATCACACCATTTAGGATCATGTATAGCCTCTTGATATGGAAAGATGGATGCAATGAAATGATGGTGTGTAGGAGAAAGGCGATGATATGATAGGACATGGGATAGAAAATGAGGGGTAATGGGTATGGTAGGACATACATAATTAGTTGCCCAAATAGGAGGTTTAGGAGTTCGAGTTGGGTGTGAGGATGAGGATGCAAGAATAGGAAGAAAGGATAAGGATTCCTAACTAGGAGAGGGAATAATGGCAATAGAGGGATTTGGGGGATGGTTGACCAAATTAGGTAGGGATGTAATGACAGGAGACTCATGTTCTATGATTATGACGGGAACTACTAGGAGTGGACTTGGGGAAGCTATATCACTTATAGGTGTGGTAGACATAGTGGTTGGTCCTTAGGGATTAGGACGAGGTCTTGATAATTGTGCAAATGGAAAAATATTCTCATGAAAAATAACATCCCTACTAATTAAGAAACATTCCCCCTTAATGTCATATAGGCGATATCCCTTTTGAGTGAGGGAGTATCCCATGTGGACACATATGATTGCCCAGTTTCCAAACTTATCATGTTGTGTAAGATCAGTGGCATAGCATAAGCATCCAAAGATATGCAAGTGACTAAGAGAAGGTGCATGCCCATGGAGGATCTAAAAGGGAGTTCTCCCTTTAAGGATAGGAGTAGGTGTCCTATTAATCAAATAACTAGTAGTAAGTATGGACCCACCCGAAAAAAAAATAGGAACTTGTGCTTGAAAATGTAATGCACGTACAACATTCAAAACATGACGATGTTTCCTCTCCACCATTCCATTTTGTTGTGGTGTATAGGCATATGAACTCATATAAATAGTGCCTTAGGATACTAAGAAAGATGTGCATTCTGAGCTAAAGAAGTCTAAGGCATTTTCACATCTCATGCACTTGATTGAGGTCTCAAATTGGGTTTGTACCATTGAAAAAAAACTTCTAATGTGGGTGAGGGTTTCGGTTTTGGCTTTCATAAGGAATGTCCAAGTGCCTTGTGAAAGTTATCTACAATGGTAAGAAAATAACAAGCTCCTAAATATGTAGGAACTTTTTAAGGACCCCAAATGTCAATGTGGATTAGTTCAAATTTTTTTTAAGTGGAGGAAATGCTAGTGGGGAAAGATGAACGGGTTTGCTTTGCCAATGGACAAACAGGGCAACTCTTAATGCTATCTAAAGTAGCATCTTTGGAAAAATTAGAAATAAATTGCATAATAGAAGATGATGGATGTCCCAATCTTTGATGCAAAATATTACAATCCATGAAAATAAAAGGTTTATTACATGAATTGTTTGAATGAAAAGGCATTACAGCATTAGCAAAAGGTGTGACATTGTCTATGGAATTATCATGGTGAGTTTCTTCACGACTAGACTCTAAGAAATACTGCCCATCCTTCACTCTACCCATTCCCGTCACTTTCCCAATCAAGATGTGTTGTATCACACAAAAATGAGAATGGAGGTAATCATACTATTGGTTTCGGTGGTAAATTTAAAGGTGGAAATGAGATTTGATGTGAACACAGGAGAATATAAAACAATTTTTAAGAAGATGCCATTAGGTAAAGTCACAGAACCAATATGGGTAATGAGAACATAGGTATTGTTAGGCAAGCGCACTGTCCTACATTCATGAGCACATGTTTGAGGAGACATTAGACAATTAAAGTCACTAGTAATGTGATCACTAGCACTTGTATCTAAAATCCAAATTGAGGAAGGTGTGGATGGTATAACTGCCATGTTGGCACTAGCACTGGCAATGACATTGTTGTTAATAAGGGTCACAATCTGCTTAAGTTGCTCCTTAGTGAAGCCATAGGGCACAAATGAAGATGTCTCATTAGAACTACCAACATTGGCAACCACGGATGTATTCTCATCGTTCCCTTTGCTTTTCGATAGGTACCTAACAATCTTGTAGCACTTTTCGGATTTACGCCCATGTCTTCCATAATGCAAACACTTTACAAGTTGAAAACAATCATCTTTCTTGTGCCCAAGTTTCTTGCAAAAGCTGCAAACATGCTTTTTTTTTTTTGCATTTTTAGGAGCTATAACTATTGCAGTAGTTGATAGGCCAATGATATCAATGGGTGTGGTGTCTTTCAAGGCACGTGACAAGGTGTTACTTATCTGCATTAGGTTTATGGCTAGCCCTGACTTGACAGCAAAAGCAAGGGCTTTAGCCTTTTGAAAATCACTTGTAAGTTTCCTAGTGGCTTCTTCTTCCCAAACCATGGTAATTGTGTCCTCAAGAGATGAAAGTGGCCGCATGTTAGAAATCTAAGAGCGGATAGTTGAATATAAGGCATTGAGGCCAAGAAGAAACTTAACCACTTGCTTGTTTTCTTCATACTCGTGAAAAGAGTCAAGCTTCACCAAGTCAGGATAACGAATGGGAACATACTCATCGATACTTTCATCCAATTGAACACATAAATTGATGTCCTTTTTAACAGAGATAATCTTCTTACTCCCTATCTTATCAAACTTAGATGTAAGTTTTTGCCAAACATTGCAAGTTGTTGTAGCATAGGTGAACCGATGATATAAGTTTGGCGATAAGGATGTGAGAAGCCAAAAGAGAACAAGGGCATTACACTGCTCCCAATGAGGCCGTAGGGGAGAATCAAGAGGCGGTGCTAGTACAGTTCCATTAACAATTGCAAGTTTATTCTTCCTAAGCAATGCAATGCGCATGTCACAAGACCAACAAGCAAAATTTTCAGCACTAAGCAATTTTTCAAGAACAAGCAAAGCACCAGGAGGCTCATTGGCACTTATATAAAAAGGGTCATGCTTAGTCACTGAACCCACAATAGGGGAAGAAAGACTGTTAGGTGGTGAAAGAGAACGATTCTGAGTGTTCTTCTTTTATTTTCCACCAGCCATGGAGAGAAAATAAAAATTACAGCACACGAACAGAAAAGTCCAAAGAAGAGAAATACCAGAAGATTGCAAGAAATTTCTTGCTTCCCACGTGGCAAAAAGAACAAAACTATGCTCCACAAAAAAAATCCTTGTGCTCTCCCACACAGAACCAAAGGAGAGAAATACGCTATAGGAAGATGCTACAAAATAACTGATAACTCTATTTTTATAGAGTTACTTTACCTATTTTTAAGTAATAAATAATACAATGCTTATAAGAAAATATTTGAATTCCTTTTTATTTACTTGAATTTGCCTTGTTTTTGTAGCATAAGGAGGCATGGAGAAAAAGGATAAGCGTAGAGAACTTAATGTTTATTATATGATCAAAATATCAAGATCAAGAAAATGAAGATGGGCTTGGACTTTAGATTTTCCACTGTTATTAGGTTTTCTAATTATTTAGAAAACCTAATCATGTTAGGAGTTCAAAGCCCAATCAATATAAGAGTTCAAAACCCAATTGTCTTGGGTCTCTAAAACCCATTTCTATTAAGATAAGAGATAAGTCTAAACCTAAACCCTATTTAAGAGAAGAGAAGAGGCCAAAGAAGGGGGACAAAATTGAGCACAACCTAAGAAAGAGACCAAGAATTCAAGGTTTTCTTAAAGAGAAGACAAAAAGGGTGACAGACTTCTTATTTTTAGATTCAAGATGCCTTCTATGTTTCTTATTATTGTTCTTTCTCATTATTTCTTTATGTTTTAGTTTACTTTTGTTAGAGCTACGATGTGACCTAATTATGATGGTATAACTCTTATAATTGTTATGTTTTGCAAGATATTTTATTTATGTGAAGTTGCATATTACTATATTTAATGCTTTTAAGTGATTAGCTACCACTT
This sequence comes from Casuarina glauca, assembly GCA_028551395.1. Classification (NCBI taxonomy): domain Eukaryota; kingdom Viridiplantae; phylum Streptophyta; class Magnoliopsida; order Fagales; family Casuarinaceae; genus Casuarina; species Casuarina glauca. The sequence continues at coordinate 23,225,416 of CM052351.1, read as the reverse complement.
GAATGATATAATTTGCATGTTTAAGACCAACAAGAGATGATATGCAGTTGCTTCTTGCAATGTGTAACCATAAAATTAAATATGGATAGACATATACCATATTATTTGTGTAGCTTTTGGTGTAAACTGAGAATATTCATAAATCCTAATGCATTTGGTTTGTTTCAATTCACATATAGATATATAGTAAATTAATGAGATAAGTAGGTTTGCTATACCTAGACATAAGATAGTAAATAAATTAGGAAGTTCCGTCATCACATAGATATTATCCCTCTTGTAAGCATAAATAATCTACATTAATACATCATAGTTACGGTGAAATTATATGCTCTAATATATTTTGTGTATTTAGTTTTCTTACATTTAATTAGTTAATCTATCATTTATCATTTGAATTTGTTAGATAAATTCTAGGAGTTGTTCACTGTTAGTAATTAGTTAGTCTAGTAATCACCAATCTCCATGGGACGATATCTTTCTTATCATTATATTACTTGTTCAACATGTTCACTTACATCTAAAATTCACCGAACAAGTTTTTGGCATCGTTGCCGGGGATTGGTTGTTTTACTACTGATTAATATTAATACCGAATAATTTCTAGGTTTAATCTAGCTTTTATTTTCTTTTGGGAAAAAATTATTTTTTTAATTCTTAAAAAAAAAATCGTTTCTTTTAATTCTTGAAAAAAAAAATCGTTTTTTTAAGTTGTTGAAAAAAAAATTCATTTTTTTATTTTGCTTTATATTTTTCTTTAAAAAAAAAGAAAAATCTTTGTTAAGTTGCTATTGTAGAAAGATTAAGCAAAAAAGATGGAGAGATATGATGGTACACGTAGACTTGTAAAAGACTATGTTGCACCAACATTTTGGAATGCCACATCAAGCATTAGGCCTGCAATTCATGCAAACCACTTTGAGATCAAGCAAGTTCTCATTCATATGCTTCAAAACTCCATGCAATTTAGTGGGCTACCAAATGAGGATCCAAATGCTCACACTGAAGCCTTCCTTGAATTTTGTGATATGGTTATATATGATGGAGTTACTAAAGATGTTATCAGATTAAGGCTATTTCCATTTTCTCTTAGAGATACAGCTAAAAATTGGTTCTCTTCTCTTCCTACAGGATCAATTAATACATGAGATAATTTGGCTCAGAAATTTCTTGGTAAATTCTTTCCTTTTGTTAAATCTGTAAAAATACGTAACGATATTTTCACTTTTGTGCAGATGGATAATGAATCATTGTATGACGCTTGGGAAAGATTTGAGGAACCTCTGAGGAGATGTCCACATCATGGAATACCCATATGGTTATAGGTACAAACTTTTTATGATGAGTCTAATACAAATCTCCGTTTTACAATGGATGCAGCTGTAGGAGGGGCTTTACACATCAAAACAGCAGAAGAGACATATAACCTGTTGGAGGAAATGTTAGCTAATAGCTATCAATGGTCTACTAAGAGGCTACCAATGCATCAAGCAAGTAGAGTCCATGAAATAGATATCTTCACCACAATGTGCGCACAATTAGAAGTGCTCAATAAGAAGATAGATAACTTAAGTCCTTTAGTTGTGAGAATTTGGAGCAAAGAATGTAAATTTTGTGGTGAGGGACATGCAAGCATGCAATGTACACAAGATAACCCTTATGCTCAATATGATGAACATGCTAATTTTGTTCGGATTTTGAGCAGGTCACATAATGATCCTTACTCAAACATGTACAATTTGAGATGGCACATCCATTAAACTTTTTCATGGAGTAACCCAAATGATATAAGACTGCCATCAACATTTGAGCAAAGCAAAGAGGTAAAGCCTAACTTGGAGGACATGATTAAGAAGATGATGCAAAAAAATGAAGAGAGATTCCAAAGACAAGAAATTTCAATTAGAAACTTAGAGGTGCAGATGAGTCAATTGATCAATATGATCTCAAAGATAGAGGAAGGTCCTTTGCCTAGTGATGTAGAGAAAAGTCTTGAAGATACTGTGGAGCCAATAACCCTAACAAGTGGCAACCAAGTGGGAGAAGATGATGCTGACAAGGACATTTTCAATGAAACAAATAAGAATGTCAGCATACAACCTGAGGAGACATCCAAGAGCAAACTATTTCCAGAAAATCTTATGCCCTTTATGCCTCTAGCTCCATCTCCCCATAGATTCCAACAACATGAAAGAGATAAGCAGTTTTTGGAATTCCTTGATATATCTACAAAACTGCACATTAACATGCCTTTTGCGGATGTTCTAATTCAAATACCCAGTTGTGCAGAATTTTTGAAAGAGATATTGAAAAATAAAAGGAAGCTAGAAGTATATGAGACAGTGAGGTTAGCTGAAGAGTGTTCAACCATTCTACAACACAAGCTGTCCACTAAACTATTGTAGTTTCATCCTCCTTGAGCAACAACATCTTGGATAGTTTGACTGAAAACTATAAAGCAAGCACTTATTGAGACGCAACCCAAGCATTTTCATTTTAGTCTTTTGTTGGAAGTTCGTTACCATATTTTCCTCACAGCCCTACATTGACACAACCTACAATTAGGGGAGTTTCCTTGTTCTTTCTTTATTATTGCTTTATTTTCTTTTTTCATTGAGGATAATGCTTCATTCAAGTTTGGAGGTAAGGAAAGAACCTTTGTGCTAAATCTGATTGAATTTTTTTTTTTAATGTCATGATTACATCCCTTGTTGTGAATTCTTAGCGATTCTTTAAAAGATATAGATTTTGTTCAAACTTGCATATTGTGGTGTGAGTTAAGTGTGAGTCTAATTATGTTGATCCACCTATTGAGCACTAAAAGTCCTTCATTTTATATTGTGTGTATCTCTAGAGAACATTCATGTGAAGTATGTGATTTTCTTAGATCTCACCTAAATCTTAGAATTTGTTTGATTTTCTCTTGAGGCGAAATCCTAAGCTACATCTAACTGAGAAAATGATTTAGGCCATCTTTGGATCGTTTGAGCCTTTCAAGCCAACCCTATTTATTTATCACCAGTCACCCCGCTGAGCCTTGATTCATATTCATTTTTTTTATTTGACACCCACATATATATACCTTTGAGCCTTTGACAAATTATATTTTCATCCCACATCCTTGAACATGTTGATTTTTAGGATATAAGTCTATTTGAATGAAGAGAAGTCGAGTGGAAGGATGTAATATAGGAAGAAGTTGATTACAATGATCATGTAGCATAATATGTTGCTTTTGCAAATGCACAAAAAAAAAAAAAAAAGAAAGAAAGAAAGAAAGAAAGAAAGAAGTATATCATTTGCTTTAGAATGGGATGATCTTATCATTGTTTATCTGATTCAAGCCACTCAATTTTCTGAAATAGGCTACAAAGCATAACAATTGAATATGATTGGCAAGATAAGATTAAGGTGGTTACATTTCTAGTACTTTTACTTGTTTTATTGATGCAAGCATGATTCTGGCTTTTGTGAATATAAACATCCAAGTGAAATCAAACATTTTTGGATGGAAAAGAATGAGAGAAATGGTGATAGAAAGATTGTTTGTGAGGAGCAAAAAGGTAGAAAGTGACAAAAGTTCAAATTAGATCTTAGAAAGCAATGTGTTCATGGGTGAGTTAAGCCTAAATGACTTTCATCTTTCTAACCTAGCCTTACATTACAAGCTTATAAAGGTCCTATTGATTCTTGGTTAGATGATTGGCTTACGTTAGTGGAGAGAGGAATAAAAAGCAAACCTATGAGGTTTGGTTAAGGATTTTGAGAGATTGCATATTAATGTGGTTATATTTGGAATGCATATAGTTGAAAAGATGAGGACTCACACACACACGTGGTCAACATAGTTAAGAGTCTATCTTATCTTATGAAACAATTATGGTGTTTGGACAAAAGTTATGTTTTTCTTTGAATTGTTAAGTTTGAGCAATTATAAAAGAATTTCATGAAGGGGTTTTGTCTAAAATATATGTTGTTTATTGCTTTTGCTAGAGGACTAGTAAAATGTTAAGTTTAGAGGTTTTGATAACTCTATTTTTATAGAATTATTTTACCTATTTTTAGGCAATAAATAATATAACGCTTACAAGAAAATAGTTGAATTCCTCTTTATTTACTTGAATTTGCCTTGTTTTTGTAGCATAAGGAGGCATGGAGCAAAAGAATAAGCATAGAGAACTTAATGTTTATTATATGGTCAAAATATCAGGATAAAAAAAATCAAGATGAGCTTGGACTTTAGATTTTCCATTGTTATTAGGTTTTCTAATTATTTAGAAAACTTAGTCATGTTAGGAGTTCAAAGCCCAATCAATATAAGAGTTCAAAACCAAATTGTCTTGGGTCTCCAAAATCCACTTTTATTAAGATAAGAGATAGGTCTAAACCTAAATCCTATTTAAGAGAAGAGAAGAGGCAAAAGAAAGGGGGAGGAAATTGAGCACAACTCAAGAGAGATACCACGAATTCAAGGTTTTCTTGAAGAGAAGACAAAAAGGGTGACAGACTTCTTGTTTTTGGATTCAAGATGCCTTTTTTGTTTCTTATTATTGTTCTTCCCCATTATTTCTTTATGTTTTAGTTTACTTTTGTTAGAGCTACGATGTAACCTAATTATGATGGTATAAATCTTATGATTGTTATGTTTGCAAGATATTTTATTTATGTAAAATTGCATATTACTGTGTTTAATGCTTTTAAGTGATTAGCTACCACTTGAATGATATGATTTGCATGTTTGAGACCGACAGGAGATGGTATGTAGTTGCTTCTTGCAATGTGTAACCATAAAATTAAATATGAATAGACATATACAATATTATTTATGTGGCTTTTGGTGTAAACTGGGAATATTCATAGATCCTAATGCATTTGGTTTATTTTAATTCACATATAGATATATAGTGAATTAATGAGCTAGGTAGGTTTGCTATACCTAGGCATAGGATAGTAAATAAATTAGGAAGTTCCGCCATCACATAGATATTATACCTCTTGTAAGCATAAATAATCTATATTAATATCTCATAGTTATAGTGAAATCATATGCTCTAACATATTTTATGTATTTAGTTTTCTTACATTTAATTAGTTAATCTATCATTTATCATTTGAATTTGTTAAATAAATTTTAGGAGTTGTTCACCGTTAGTAATTAGTTGGTCTAGTAATCACCAATCTCTGTGGGACGATATCTTTCTTATCATTATATTACTTGTTCGACATGTTCACTTACATCTAAAATTCACCGAACAATAACCCAGAAATGTTGACCAACCACTGAAGTGCCAATTAATGACCAATAGAAAGCACCAGAGAAAAAAAAAAGAACCAAGCCAATTGATGACCAACCACAAGACAACAAAACACGTTTGTTGTGAAAGAAACACAGGACATTGCACAAAGTCACGCCAACTGTTCATGAAGAAAACCTAGAGAAACCAAGATAAGAACCACCAATGCAACATAGCTCAAAAAATTAAAAAAACATGATTTTTCATATAGGGAGGCTTGAAAAAACGTGATGAATGAACTTTTATGAGGAAGCGAAAAAAAAGAAAAAAAGAGGCTAGAATCGAACCTGCGTTGATACCATCTTAAAAAGTGAGAATAAACATAAATTCCAGGATAAAACCTCTTTTCTTAAGAATAAAAATATAAGGTTTTCTCTACTTACAATTTATGATACATAAGAGGATTAATAAAGTAACCTAATACAAGAAGGCTAACCTATTGAGCCAAGGCGATATATGTACAAACCTTGGCCCAATGGGTAATGACAATGTGTACAAGGTAACATTATTTTCTCAACAGGTACTATGTCCTTTTTAAAGGTTAGGCTTATATTACGTTCTTATACTTATCTGAAGTATAGTTATTACAGCAAACCTTATTATTAACAAAAATTTGTAAGGATACCATCTCTTCTTCTTTTTTTTTTAACATAAAAAAAAATGTAACTTTGATTTTCTCTAAGGAGAAAATTGAAGTAATTCAATATCATAATTACAAGAAACAAAGTAATTAAAATAAAAGAAAAAACCCTTGGCTTCCGCGTGAGGGATTTGGAAACTAGTGGATCAAAAATTGAAATTAGCAACTTTGACAATGTACGTACAAGTAATCAAGAGATATTTGCCTCTAACTTAACTTCTAGGATAATTGATTGTGGTAAGGTACTTCTAAAGATTCGCTAAGATTTTGATGACAGCAAAATTTATTCATAACCAAATTCTTTGAAAGGTTTATTCCTCTCATAGATTAGTTATTAAAAAAATCATATAGAAAGAAGATAAGATAATAATTTAAAACAACTGTTTTTTTATAATATTTCATTACTCTAAATGTTGTTAATCATAGAAACTAAATTAACAAGTAATGAGTACCATACAAGAATTTAGATTTTGCTATCATGTTACAAAGACATGTTCTTTTGATTTTAAAACAAGAAAGTACATCAACATATAATAAAGATATCAAATTAAACATTGACAGTAACAAAAATTACTCGGTACAATCTAAAAACATGATAATTCAATCGAAACCTGATATATCTATTCTTTTTTTCATATCCGAGGTCCAGAATTCGACAGAAAAATTCCTTCCTATTGCTTGTTCACGGTGGGGGCTTTTGCTTCTTATCTACGTTCTGCCCAATGCCACACAGCTGTGCCAACATGTTGGCAGCTAACGTTGAAGTCATCCATATATGAGTTGGATACTGTCTTGTCCTAGAACAAGCAATCCTAGCTGTCACGAAAATTCTTTTGTCTGTTTTGCATCCCATTTTAATGGTCTATTTGTAAAATTTTTACATATAAGTGAACAAGTCAAACGAGTAACATAATAATGAAAAGCTATCGTCTGACATATATTGATGATTACTAAACTAATTAAGCATTAATGGTAAACTAATCCTAAAGAAAGTTAATAATGAATTAAAATCAATGATTTCCAATACAAAATTTTAAAGCTAAAAACAACTAAATTTAAATGAGTAAAATTAATACTAGAAATATGTTAGAGCATCCAATTTTACTATAATTACTAGATATGAATTTCAGTAGTTTATGATTATAGGAAAGATAGTACCTACATAATGGTGGAACTTCTTAATTTATTTATTATCTTATTCTATTTGTTAATTAATTATATTTTTGTATAAATTGAAATAAATAAAACCTCCAATAAGCCTCCAATATAGTAGGTAAGGGTGCTGTAAGAGGGCAAATGTCCATGTTGAGGAGGATGTGGGTTTAAGCTTGAAGGATTGTCACATTTCAAGAAAGGAATACTCCAATGGAAAGAACTTGTACCCACATTAGAAAGGCAGGTAAAGGATCTTAGCTTGATAAGGGTAACTTCACTTAAAAGACATGTTAGCAAACAAAAACATTTTAAAAAAATTCATTCTTATCTAAAGTCAACTCAAAAAGCTAAATTTTTTCTCTTTTAAATAATATTTTAAACAAGATTTACTGAATATGAGACTTTTGCCATGTGGTTCTTACATGACATAGGCTTTCATGATAATATTTTATCTACAACTAATACGAGCTACACACTTTATCTCAAGGATATAGGTTGTATACTTTTTGCAAGGGTTGTCTTCTCACTGTAACTTTAATATTATGTTATAAAATTTACTTTTGCACAAAAATTAATTGAAGAGGAGAAAAGTTTTCTTCCTTGTGGAAAATGTTACAGTTTTTTAAATGTTTATGGACAATGATAGTTTAGAACACTATCCTTGCCCAGAATGAAATTCAACATCATATTAGAGGATTGAGTAAAGAACTGTAATGGATGAGTAGAGCAACAAAAGTAAGGGATTTGGTTGTAGAACTTTTTAAGATATCCTTTTTAGTTTGTATTTATTTTATACGAATAAAACAAAATAGAAGACGATTTTAAAATAGAAGAGTTGAAATTTCAAGTTTGTTGATTAAAGTAAGGAAAATTGTATGAGGGAAAGGTTTTTTGTTTCAAAATATAAAATACTCATAGGAAAATATAATTTTAAGTAAGATTTGAAAGTTTCCAACCTCTATTTTTTAATAGTTTTTGTAATTTTTATAATGTTTGAATATGTTTCTATATTTTTATATACTATCTTTTATTAATGCAAACTTACATTTTTACCAAAATGTTACAGCTTTCAAAGTTGCGAAACTTTAAACTGCTGTTTTTTGATGGGTTCTTGTGGTCTACTCCCAATTATGCTATATGACTAAATAAAATACCTGTAAGCGTTGGAGACTTTGAACAACAAAATTTTACAGCTTTTCAAGATTTTGAATCTTAAAATCGCTGCTTTCGTTTGGAGCTTTTGGTTATCCTTCAATTAATACAGATATGATCTTCGGTCATTGAATATAATAATGGAAGCAAAAACGATAACGTATAATGTGAACCATGGAAACGTGAAGGAAGTGTTAATCCGAACCAATAATTGTTTGTGAAATTTCCAACAATACTGCAAATTGCTTGCAGTTGATGAAGCAGTCGGATGACAGCGTTGTCCTTTAGTTCATTGTTCATTGTTCTTTTTATTATGAAATTAAAAATCCAATTTTTTAAAGAACCAAGAATACTTCAACTCGGTTTTTAAGTTTGCTATTACAAACAATCGCCCCACCGAGACATCGTTAAGCCATGTGGTAAAGAGGGTGAGTTTCTACAAAGTTATCTTTCACTACATAACAGGAGAAGCCACCTCCAACAAAGAACAACCAGGGTAGGTTCTCTAGTGAGTGCGTGGAACAAAAGGTCGAACCCCATCAGCCCCACCAACCCCAGCAAATAGTCTGCGGTCTTTCATTCTAGAATTCCATCTACGGCAGCGGACTGGTACCAGTCTCTCCGTACGTATAACTCGCGCCCTGTGCCTTCCGACTCTCTGAGATCAAGGTTTTCTAAATCATGGGATGCCGTGGACCAGTGTTAGTGGCCGGAATATGAGAATTATTGCATCATCATATGCTATGTGAAGGATTTTGAGTTGCTGTGACTTTCTTACCTAAGAAATGCTATTGGCCAAACTATGCTGATAAATTAACTTTGACCGGATTTACGATTCTCGACGTAGAAGCGAAGTGCCTTCCGAGTCTGTGCTATCCTTTTCTTGTAATGACGGTTAGAATAGTTTTCAAGTCAAAAAAATGAAGGCAGCCATAAAATGGGGGGATGGGGTCGTGATTTGTGCTTTATCAGATTCAGAACCCAAAAAGCTTAGAACTGCACATTTGACAATTATAATGTGCATGCTTTCAAGGACGAGAAAGTTATCTTGAGAGAAAGCAGCAACGAGGTCCACATATGTAGAAGGAAAGGTGCTTTATTATTACTAACTTTTTATGGAGCCCTCGTCCTCAACGCGTATCATATAAATATATCCATTTGTCAGTATGCATGGAGAGAGAGAGAGAGAGAGAAGGATGGGAGTGTTCAGGTAAGATGCATCATTATTAGTGACTTTTTGATTCAGATAGCAAACCTTCATTCTTAATTCAGCCGTTGTCATTAGCGCCTACGATTTAAATATATAAATATGTTAACACACAGATCTGCACATGCAATAAAAGTGAGAGAGAGAGAGAGAGAGACCGATGGAGAAACAGTGGAAAGGAGAAAAAAGAAGGTGGGGATTATTGTAATTCTGACATTTTGTTAGTCTTATTTTAAGATCCTTCCACTAGAGGGAAAGAATTTCTAACCCCCATTTGTGGTCATCGATACTATACAATGAAACTTATCATTATTTTGTTTGTGATAGCAAATTAAAAATCCAAGTTGTTGAAAGATATGAATTTAAATAAAATTTATGATCAGAAAGCTCCAAATGAAGACACCTCTTTAAGGTTTAGCAACTTGTAAAACGACAACATTTTGCACTCCGAAGTCTACAAAAGACATTTTATTTAAACATTTAACATACTTGAGCGCTGAGCAAGAAGCCCCAGATGAAAATAACAGTTTAAAGTTTAACAGCTTGAAAAGCGACAAAATTTTACAATACCAAGTCTACCAAGCTTACCGACATTTTATTTAAATATATAGCATAACGGGAGCTAATATGGGCCAAGCTAATCATTTATGCTCTAGTTTTTTATTATTATTTTTTTGTCGGTTTTCCATTTCTCTGCACTGCTGCCCGTTCCCTCGCCTGCTGCTTCGTCGTTCACATTAGCATTTTTAGTTTCAACCTTCTGCATTATATCAACAAATTTATCATAAGCACATTAGGAGGGCAAGATAAAAATCAACAAAAAATAATGAGACAGGACAAGGGTGAAATCCTGAGTTACATAAACTCAGCAAGAACTGAGAGAAATCTGCTTGTCAAAAAGTTCAATTTTTATCATATGCAATTGATGTCACAGTTTACATGCATAGTAAATGTGTTAGACTAAAACCAATTTTCAAAGGTTTTTAATATAACAACTTTTAAAAAAGGGTCAGAGTAGAAATTAACATTTGTTTCCTATTATCTAATTAACAATGGTACAGAAAGAAAGATGCTATTGCCTGTATTTGTAATATCTTCACATTCAAATAAATACTTAAATGGACTTAAAAAGGAAAGGCATTTGAGAATCAATGGTTTAAGATATAAAATCATTTAAAGAGTTATATTAATCCACTTGATATGTTTTGCACGAGCTTGTTGGAAGTCATCATTAGCTTGAACATTACTAATGGCTTAATATTCAAAAGTATCTTACAAAATGCACTTGATAACTCTCCTTTTTTCTACAAATGTTGTTAAATAAAAAAAAATTAATGTTTAGTATTCACGCAAAGAATGTGGTAAAGCTATTACATAGTAACTTTTTCTTAACACAGATATACAAACTCACACACTTGGTGTTGAAGTTAGGACCATGAGATTTCATATAACATCTATTCCTAGCTGAGTCAAGCACTTGTCAACTAAATAGTAATAAAGAGAGATTAGTGAACATACAATTTTAATTAAAATTATAAATCAACTTGACAAATACCTTTGCCTTCCAAAAACAGTTAAGTGCTTTTAAACAAAACGCTACAACGTAAATATCAGCACCCTTGTATTACATCCATAAGTTCATAACAGTAACGAAATAACCCTTTTGAAGTCTACTTTAGCTAAATATGATTTTCCAAATTTTCTTATTTGACGTAGTGGCATCATATTTATCATGTCGTTAAAACGGTATAAAAATCAGGTTATATCAGCTAATGGACATGTAGCATATCTGTTTTAGACAAGGAGATATACACACGTGTTCAAATTATGATGGAATGGAGAAAGTAAGTGAAACAAAAATGAGAGAGAACAGTATAAAGTCAAGAAGAAAAAAAAAATGATGAAGAAGAAGAATTTTTGCGTGTTTATATGCAGCACTCGCCTTGAGCATTTTCTCTAATTCTTTCGACGCATCATCCAGTGAAGGCTGTGTAAGTTTCCCTTCAACAGTTTTCAACATTTTGAGCACCTTTTTCAGACTATCAATGGTTTCTTCATTGAGCTCCTAACAGCATATAAGAGGGAAACAAAATAATATCAATACGAATCATAACCTGAGAAGATTTGTCATTTAGAAAGGGAGAAACAAAAGTCAACGTGAAACCTAACTAGGCTTTTCAAAGCAACAGAAATTTTTTCATAATTTAAACTTGTTTTTTACTTAAATGAGTTATAATGCTGAGGTATACTCTTAAACCTTTATGTTTTGTTGGTCTTAAATGAATAAATTGAAAAAAAAAAAAATCTTGACATAGAGCAATCTTTCATCTAAAAGTTTTATCAGATTCATCACATTCTTTCTTCCTCCCTCTCCGTCTGAATCAGCATTCACAGCTTCCTAAGAGCACAAACAGAAGAAGTTAGTTATGTCAACGGGAATAAAAAGATTTGTTATTTAGAGGGATTAAATGGTAAAAAATAAAAGAACAAAAGAAAATTAGATGAGAAACACAACCAATAGAAAATCAAGTATCAAGGACGAAACAAAAATCTACCGTAATATTCTCTTCACGTTTGAGGTTATCCACGTTCTTCCGTAGAATTTGTCGCAGCATCCCATGGTAACAAATGAAAAGATTTAGTATTCAGAAGGGGCAAGACAAAAGTCAACGTCAAGCATCACCATGCTCAAGAAACCAGTAAGCTTTCAGCTATAGGATTATGGAAACTCATAACTCTCCCTTCCTCTCTACCTAACTCAGCATGCTTCAATCTATTTGGGCGTGTGTTAAGCTTACCGGAGCTAACTTGCTGCCGCCCCCAGTTTTTCTGTTGTCAGAGCTTGCACCACTACCAGTTTGATAAGCAGCCATGAGGCAACACAGAATTCAGCCAAAGCACGTTGGGAGAACAAACACCTGCAGGGAAAGCACTCACAGGACGACTCTTATAGTGCAAAACTATCTCAGGAAGTGAGAAGAAAAAAGAAGAGAAGAGAGAAGTAAGAAACGGAAAATAAGATGCGAGAGTTTTAGTAATATTATTCTCATATAATGAATTTTGTATAAAAGGAAATATCATAAAGTGAATAAGAAATTTATTAAACCTATTATAATTAAGAAATGAAATTACGAAGCTACTAAAACCAGAAAATAAAATTATTAAACCTAGGATAAACAAGAAAAGAAATCAGTCTTTTCCACATAAGAAAAATCCATTATAAAATTAACATAATGGATCTATTATAAAATCTTAACTGTCTCCCTCAGGTTGATATTTTGCAAAACAAGAGATCGAACTTGTATTTGAACCTTAACGGACCATAGGCTCATTCGAAAATTTCGGCAATAAGTTCCTTCAACTTTTAAGACACTTTTTCTGATTTTTTATTCTTAAATAAAAGTAAAACTCATGTTCTCTTTAATGAAGACATTTGAAATAATAGATAAGTTGATTTTTCAAATTAGATTTTCTCTTTAATGAACTTGTAATGTTAAAATATGTCTTTAAGTCTTTTATAATTTCTTATTTTTTGATGAATAAATTCACATATTTATTAAAATAAAATAAAAATTATCTTCTAGTTTTAACAACTTCCACTCACATTTGACATAATCTTGAAAGCAAAGAACTAAAGTTTATTAAGGTGAATAAATATGTAAATTCAAAGGTGCCCTCTAATCATTGAAGACAATCTTACACTCTCCCCAAGGTCTTTGTCTCATTTATTTTGATGTTGTCATTATTATAATTTTTCCTGGCTGTCACTTCCAATCGCAATCCCAACATTGACCACTTGGAAGGCCTTGATATAAACTTTAGAATTGATGATACGATGAGATCCAAGGACTGCATTTGTTATGGTGACGACCCCAGCTACTAAAACTGGACAAGGCAACTGCATTAGTCTCTCCTATACTAGATTTGAAGCGAATGATAAGAGGACGCTATGTGTGTTGGATTTGACGAAGCCAGCGTATAAAGTATGTAGAGTTCTATCACGACGGAAAAAGACAACTCAGATTTTTAGTCGCAATACAGAAGTCTTACTTAGGACTGAGGTCCAAGCCTCAGTTACCTGATACTTTGTAGTGCTTTTCTCCATTTTTTAGGATATCTCTACCTTTCGGTACGCTGAGAAATGTTGCCGGAAACGGCGATAGATGGTGGCGAATCACTGAACGGGTCTATGGTTTAATTTCCGCGGTAAATTCCACTTTGTAAGAGTCTAGTTGATGGAGAGTCCCCCTTTATCCACTACATCAAGCACATGGCAAACTGTCAACAAGTTCGACCATTTCAATTGCGTGTCAGAAGTCATTTATAGCAAGGGGTTCCTGGGAGCCACAGCAACGTAGAGGAAGCAGAAAGACGCCAGGGAAATTCAACGATAAATGCAGGGTTCTGCAGCATTCCGCCAAACGCATTGAACTGGGAATAAAACTGCTTATTACAATTTTGTTTTTCGTTGCCATTCTTGAAGCTTTACCGTTACATTACAGCCTTGGGAAGGGTGTATGTGATTTTACATTCATCATAAATTTTGGAAATTAATACACGGAAAAGCTTCCAGAACTCTCCACTTCATTTTATCTAGATTTTTGCTCTGCTTTCTAGTCTTCTCCTCAAACATGGGTGACACATCCATGTACTCATTTCCAAGCAATGTGAATGTGGCCAATTTTGTCACTCTAAAAAAAAATCACTCATCCTCAGCATCTTGTTTTAATAGATGGTGTAAAGGAAGCTAATCTAGAGTATGAACGTCCGAAGCATGGTGACAGTCTCGTTTTTAGTCCTTGATCACAAGCTCAAGATTCTTGGTCACATGCTTTAGGAGTTTGGATAATGCTTTCTAATCGTTTTGCGAGGAGGAAGGTTCATGAATTCAATCTTCTTTTTAGCTTCACATTTATAAAAATTAATATTTCTCTTACTTAACTGTAAGTCTTAAGTTTTATTATTAATCTTAAAAACATTGCATTTCTAATAGTATAACTATTTGTAAAAAGGAAAAAGAGAAAAGTACAAACAATTGCCCCGCAAGGCACCACTAGGCCATGTGGTAAAGAGGGTGACTTGCTACGTATTTGTCCTTCCTTACATAGCAATAGCAGCAGAGATCTTAACCTCGAAAACGGCACCATCTTCTTATCTGCAGCGGACCGCCCCTGTTAAAATCCTAAACCAGTTAAATGATCAAAGGAAAAGGTGGCTGAAAATTTCAAAATTAGAGAAGAATGGCGGAGGAACAAAAACCTAATTTGCTTCAATGTGATTTTTCGATTAAATTGATAATAAGAAAAAATATTACAATATATGGACGAAATCAAAAAATAAATCAAGAAAGAAAATCAATTACAATCATTTACAAATCAAATAAGGTAAGAATTGCCAAGGAAGGAGGATCTGCAGCGGCTAGGGTTTCGCAGAGGCATCGGGGATGAACTGGGTCGTCTCGCGAGGGAGAGTGGATCTTGGAGCGAGTTGTGGGTCATTATCGGGTTGAGCTGGCCGACGTGGTGTTGACATGGTAGGCGCGTGTGCGACACGCGCCGGTAAGGAGGACACACTCTGCTTGTCTAACATGCCCCCGCAAGCTAAAGGGGCAAAATGAACCTGAAGCTTGGATTGAAGAGTGCGGAAATGAGCAGAAGAAAGACTTTTGGTGAAGATATCTGCCGGTTGATCAACAATAGAGATAAACTATAAGTAGAGTTGACCGCGAGCAAGGCGTTCACGAATGAAGTGAAAGTCGATCTCAATGTGTTTGGTGCGAGCATGGAAAACCGAATTGGCCGTCAGGTAGAGAGCTAAGAGATTGTCACACCAGAGAGTCAGAGGATGTGGAGGGAGAGCACGAAGATCGCGAAGAAGGTATTCAATCCACATAAGTTCAACAATTTTGTCAACCAAGGACTTATATTCAGCTTCAGTGCTGGACTGAGCAACAATGCATTGTTTGCAGGAACTTCAGGAGATAAGGTTGCAACCAAGGAAGATGTAGAAGCCGTCGACAGAGCACCTATCATCACGGTCACCTGCCCATCCAGCATCAGAGAAGGCATGAAGGGCAGTGGATGGGCTACGGGTGAGAAGAAGACCAAGCCGAGGTGTAGCAGCAAGATAGCGGAGGATGCACTTCCCAGACTGCCAATGAGCAGTGGTGGGGCGGTGGAGAAACTTGTAGGCAGTGTTGACAGTGTAAGCAATATCGGGGCGGGTGAGAGTAAGGTACTGGAGGGCACCAACAATGCTGCGGTAAAAGCCAAAGTCTTCAAGGGGTTCACCAGTCTAAATGGAGAGAGGCTCATCAGTAGTACAAGGAGTCGAGACAGCTTTTGCATAAACCATCTTGACACGAGACAGAATGTCTTGAGTGAATTTTCCTTGATGAAGTATAAGACTAGTAGAGGTAGGTTGAACCTCGACGCCAAGGAAGTAGTGGAGAGGGCCAAGATCCTTAAGAGCAAACTCAGTTTGGAGAACATGAAGGAGGTGAAAGAAGGGTGCCTGAAGGGAGCCAGTGAGAATGATATCATCTATATAAACAAGGAGGACCAGATTGTATTGAGAGGTGTGTAGAGTGAACAGGGAGGTATCTACAGCAAAGATGATGAAACCAAGAGACATCAGAAACATACTGAGTCGATGATACCAAGCATGGGGAGTCTGTTTCAAACTATATAAAGATCAATGGAGGTGACAAACATGAGAAGGCCAGGTAGAATCCACAAAGCCAGGAGGCTGAACCATGTAGACCACCTCAGAAAGATAACCATGAAGAAAGGCATTAGAGTAAGTAAGGGAGATGACGGTGCGAACAATGACTGGTTCAGTAACGGGATTGAATGTCTCAGTGAAGTCAATACCTTCTTACTAGTGAAAACCCTTAGCGACAAGGTGAGCCTTGTAGCGTTCAAGAGATCCATCCGTTGAGTTTGACCTTGTAGACCCACTTGCAACCAATAGGACGAGCACCATGTGGAAGGGGGACCAGAGACCAAGTACCATTGCGGATCAAAGTAGTGTACTTGGCAGTCATGGCCTCACACCAATGAGAATCCCGAATCGCCTGAGAGAAGCATGTGTGTTTAGGAGGATGGGAAATGGAGGTAGCAGCAAGGGCATAAGTGTGGTCACGGGTAACAATGCGGCGAGAGATGGTACCATCTCGGAGATAAGTTATATGACGTGGGGGAAGAGGGGTGTAGGGGGGGAGTGAGGGATGGTGCAGAGGGTGTGGGAGGTGCCGGAGGAGTCTTAGGACCAATGGGGTTTGAGGGGTTAATATGAGCAGTAGAGGAGGATGGAAGTGGGGGGGATATAGTAAGGAGAGGTATCATAAGAGGAGGGGATGGCTATGGAGAAAATGGCAGTGAGGGTGGTGTGGGAGGGGTAGTGTGATAAAGGAAGATGTCCTTATGAAACATAGCATCAGCAACAGTGAAGCACTTCTGGGTGACTGGACAGTAGCAGCGATAGCCATGATAACCAGGAGGATAGCCCAGAAAGATGCAAGTGTGGGAGCACGGAGCTAGCTTGTATAGAGCATAAGGCCGAAGATAAGGGAACACTACATAGCCAAACACACGTAAGTGAGAGAGATTAGGGGGGTAGTGAAACAACACTTGCCATGGCGAGAGATGGCCAAGAACCACAGTGGGAAGGCGGTTGATCAAGGAGACGGCAATTTCAAATGCTAAATCCTAAAAGTGAGATGGGACCGCTAATTGAATGAAAAGAGCAAGACCAGTCTCCACGATATGGTGATGCTTACATTCAGCAACCCTATTTTGAAAAGAGGAGTAGGAGTAGGACACGCGCTGATGAATTCCATGTTGTTGCAGATAAGATTGAAAGGCGGTAAATAGAAACCCGGGAGCACCATTACACTATATAGCCTGTAACTTGCATAGAAGTTTTGTCTCGACATATTTATGAAAAATCATAAAAATAGTAAGAAATTGAGAGCGACAGGAAAAATGATAAAGCTAGGAAAAGCGAGAAAAATCATTAGTGAAGCCGTTCAAAGACACTACAGGAGACAGGCCCTAGATATCAAAATGGACTAACTAGAGAGGGGCAGTAGACCTAGACTCGGACGGGGGGTGGGAGTGGTGATAAGTCTTACTAAGAGCACATGCTGTACAAGGGGGAAAAGATGACGACACAAAACTAGTATTGGTAGACTGCAAAAGACGAATAAGAACGTCAGACGACGGGTGACCAAGGCGATGATGCCACAATAGAAGAGGACTGGATCGAACGGCTGTGAGGGCATGAGGATGACTCGAGGCACCAGGGGAGGAGACGTGATAGAGACCATGATCAAGGGTGCCATGGAGGATGATCTGCCCTGTATGACAAGAAAAAGCCCAAAAATGAGAGGCAGAAAATAAAAAATAACAATTATTATAAACAACAAATTGAGAGACAGATAAAAGATTTTTGGTAATGGAAGGAACAACTAAGACATTTTTGAGTTGAAAGGAAGAAGTGCGAAGAGTACTTGTGTGGGTGATGGGGTGGGAAACACCATC